>PVJI01015941.1:0-39671 GCA_004026765.1 Micronycteris hirsuta
AAAACCAATGAATGTATACTTGGGCAAGGATTTTAAAAAGAGACAAAACAATAATAACAAAAATCCCCATTAATACAACAAACAGGCCAATTAAAAAATGGGGAAAAGATTTGAACGCTTTATCAAAGAAAACATACAGATAACAAAAAAGCACATGAAAAGATATTCCATATCACTAGTTATTAGGGAAATACAATTAAAACCACAATGAGTTACCACTCCTCTAAAATTGAAAAGACTGACCATACCAAATGTTGGTGAAAATGTGAAGGAAGTAGAACTCCCACACACAGTTGAAGGGAGCGTTCTATGGTGCAACCATTTTAGAAAACAGCTTGGCAGTTCCTTAAAAAGTTAAACATACATCTCTCATGTGACCCAATCACTCTACTGCTAGGAGATGAGAGAACATACAGCCATACAAACACTTGTATGCCACTGTTCACAGCAACCTTATTTGTAATACGCAGGATCTAGAAACAACCCAAATGTCCTTGAACAGGTGACTGGGTAAATTGTGTTATAGCTGTACAGTGGAATACTAATCTACAGTAAAAAGGGATGAACATTGGATACACACAAAAAAGTGGATAAATCTCATATAATTATGCTGAGTAAAAGAAGCAACCCCCTCCCCATGCAAAGAGTATGATATCGTTTGATTGTACTTATATAAAACTCTAGAAAATGCAAAGTAGCCTATAGTGACAGCAGATCAACAGTAACCTAGGGAGGGGAGAAAAGGGAGTGTGAGGAAGGATTAGAAGCTGCATGAGGAGATTTCGGGGGTGGTAGGCACATCCACTATCTTGATTGTGGTGATAGTTTATGGGTGTATACTTATGCCAAAATTTACCAAATTGTATACTTTAAATATGTGTGGTTTACTGTGTGTTAATTACACCTCTGAATTGCTGCCCAGAACTGAGGAGCTCCTAGCGCATCACTGTGGGATTGGGCTAGGGGGCTTAAAAAGTGTGCATTTGTTCCATTGCCAGCTATTCTTTTGTTTTTGTTTTTTTGCCAGCTACTCTTTTGATTTCTGGCAATGATAAATAGGTGTATCCCAAGAGTTTAGGTTTTAGGGAATGATAAAGTATGCTAAAGCGAAATACTATTTTAGGGTTTCAAAGTGCCCTCTGTTTTTATATAGAGTATTATAATACCAATGAAATATTCTGATTTTCTATTTAAATAATGTTTTAAAAGCAAGGTTTCCTATGGTGTATCATGTTCTCAGAAAGGCTGGACCTCAGTGCAGATGCTTTGAAATTGGTATAATGGTTCCTGGCTAACTGTTCCCCATACGAATATGCTCAGGTGAAGGTGATGGTTGATTTAGGAGACCGAAAGCGAGCCATCAGTTCCGTGTGCAGCTATATCGTGTACCAGTGTAGTCGGCCAGCTCCTTTTCACTCCCGGGATCTGCACTCCATGATAGTGGCAGCTTTCCAGTGTCTCTGTGTCTGGCTGACAGAGCATCCTGATATGCTTGATGAAAAGGTTAGTTTACACACTAAATAGAAACAAAATGATGGTGGGAAAATGTTTTTAAAAGATATTATTAAAAAGAGAATATCTAAATTTAAATACTATACTGAATGCACTTGCTATATTTCAGTAGAACACGTGTCCTGTCGAGCACAACTCAAAACTGTCATGCTTGTATTTGGTTGCAGATTAACCCATTACCAAACCAAGAAGGGCAGTTGATAGCCAGGCTGCCAGCCTAGAGCAGGCCTGGTGTGTAAAGGTTGCTCGTGTCTAAAATTTCATTTCATGCACGTGTTCCTCTGCTTTTGTGGAGACACAGATGTCTAGGCTGCTTTCTCTGCCATTGTCCTTGTACCACTTTTGTTATGGGGAGGCAGACAGTGAATTCACAGTGTAAATAAAAGATGCCAGGCTTATTGAATATTTATTTAGAGCTTTTTTACAGTTTCAAAAATAATTCTGTTGATTAACTCTTAGTCATTTTCATAATGACTTCTAAAGTTATGATACCAAAAATTGATTAAAACTGTCAGTTATTGATGATCTTCCCTTTGGATAATCTAACATGTTTTAAACCATCCACATTGAATAGGTTACTGTTAGATCTCTTTCATTTAGGCTTTCATGATTTATGTATAGTCCATGGTAGTTTTATAATAACTATGACTAATAAAGTTGACTTGAATTTATTATTACTTAACTCTTTGAACACTCACCTTTATTTCTTTAAAGAGAAATTTGGGGGTTATTATATTATTATGAAATTAATATGTACTATTACACAAAATGAGAAAGAAACTGGCGTCACCACCAAAACACAGCCACTATTAACTTTTGATGTACTTCCTTGTCTTCTTGTAAGATAGGTGTGTTATAAAAACTGATACCCCTTTTCTGCTTCTAGGACTGTCTTAAGGAAGTACTGGAGATTGTGGAATTGGGTATTTCAGGAAGTAAGTCCAAGAGCAGTGAGCAAGAGGTCAAGTACAAAGGAGATAAGGAGCCAAATCCTGCTTCTATGAGGGTAAAGGATGCTGCTGAAGCCACCCTAACATGGTATGAAAGTGACTGCGCAGGGAATGTGCCTAGGAATTAGTTGGGATTAGCTGTGATTCTTGTTTTATCTTCTCAATTTTTCAGCAGTAAGTGATGCAGCCCCTTTAGAATACTTTTTCTATAGAAATAAATTGGAAAATAAAATGTCTTGGATTTTTTTTTTAAGACACAAGTAAACCAGGAACTTTGGGCTGAGAGTTTGGGTCTTTGTTTTTCTGCGCTGATTGATGTTAATTCAAGTTATACCATGTTCAAATTGGAAAGGATCTGGGAGAGCCTTATTCCACCTCTTGACTTGATTGATGGCTGTATCCAGAGACAGGATCCGAGTCACAACATTAGGTCTCTTGCTGGAGAAGATAAGGTGGAATCGGTAAATATGGAAAGATGAATCTTATCATGGTAAATGTGGATGAAGACCCAGAAAAATATAAAAAGGGGGGATGTCAGGTCAGTCTAGCTAGTTTGGATCATCTTGGCCTTAGTTGGTAGGCAAGACTGCTTGAAGATTTGTACATAAATCAGCCCTACCAAGATCTCAGAATCCTTTATGTGTTCAGTGGTCTGTTGATAACTTGGGATATATACAATACAGTTGGATTTATTTCTGTTTCTCATGGACTGAGGTCATTCATTAGTTTTAGAAGTATGCTGGCTTTAGTTTAGCCCTGCTCACTATGCTAATGCTAGCTCCCAGGGATTTTTGTGGAGGTTTGGCTGAGAGCTAGAAAATTAGAAAAATATAAATGAGTACTAGAAATAATAAAAGTTCAGAGAAGAGTCCACATGTGGGCTGGGGAAGATTTAAAACATTATAAAGGGCCCTGGCTGGGGAGCTCAGCTGGTTAGAGCATCGTCCAGATACACCAAGGTTGCAGGTTCAATCTCTATAGTCAGGGCTCATGCAAGAATCAACCAATGAATGCATAAATAAGTGGAACAACAAATTGATCTCTCTCTCTCTCTATCTCCCCTCCCCTTTCCTCCCCCCCCCCCCAAAAAAATCAGTAAGTATGCCCTGGCTGGTGTAGCTCAGTGGATTGAGCGCGGGCTGGGAATCAGAGGGTCCCGGTTCGATTCCCCGTCGGGGCACATGCCTGGGTTGTGGGCCAGGTCCCCAGTGAGGGCCATGTGAGAGGCAACCATACATTGCTGTTTCTCCTTCTCTTTCTCCCTCTCTTCTCCTCTCTCTAAAAATAAATAAATAAATTTATTTAAAAAAAAATCAGTAAGTAAATTTTTAAAAACGTTTAAAAGCATTATAAAGGAAGAGAGCCCTGGGATGCTTCCCCGCCCCGCCCCAGCCTAGGCAGTATTTGTGTAGGTCGCTCATCTCTCTTATCTGTGCTGGCAGCTTTACCAAAGAGGTCTTCAGTTTCCAGTCTTGAAGGGCATCTTGAATAGTATTGTCAGCATGAAATATGTCCAAAACCAAGTTTCTCTGTTCCTTCACAATTACAGCTTTATGTCAGAATCACTGCTGTTTTCCAGTTATTGCAGACACAATTTTGGCTTTTTTTTTTTTTTTTAAGTTTATGTCATTCTCCTTTTGAGGCCAGTGACTGAGTCTGATTGATTTTACTTTTGAAAATGTTTCCTCCAACTCCTCTAATCTCAGGTAGCATCCTGGCCGAGATCCTTCTCACAGTTTGCCTGATTTCCCTGTTCCAGTCTCTTTCCCTTCCTGTTCATCTTGCATTCTGTTGCTGAACTGATTACCTTTAGGCACTATTTTCATTCTGCTGCTCGAGTGATTGAAAACTGAATAGATTTGTGTTTCCTGCTGTGTTCTGTGAAATCTGTGGTCTGCTTTTCAAGGACCTCCTTATTCTGTCCCCACTTGAATTGTCTGGTCTTTCCCAGCATATCTGTTCTGCCATAGTTGGGCCTAGCAAGCCACTTGTGGTTGTAAACTGGGCATACTCATACCTGTCTGTATATTACCCAGGTTTTAGGACTTCCCTCTTCTCTCCAGTGTTCAGTGCTGACATCAAATCTAGCTACCTCTGTGGGACCTTCTTTGGTTATTCTACTTCTGCATGATGACTCTTCTGTACCTGTATGCTCGTTCAGTCTGACCCTACCATATAGCATGGAATTCTTCAGTACGTTGTCATGATCGTACCTGGTTATGTTTGATACATGCCAGTGGTCTTCCCTACCTGGGTAGAGGCCATGTTTATTCTTTGCACCCCTCACAGTGCTGGGCGCACAGTAGACAATAATGGAACGTAGATTGCCTGGTTGGGTTTTCCCTTTAGTGTACTAATATAAATTCAGAATTAGGACTCTTGTAAGTCATGTCAGCCCCTTTGCTTGAGTCACTTTTTTTTTTTAAGTATATTTTACTGATTATGCTATTACAGTTGTCCCATTTTTTTTCTCCCCTTTATTCCCCTCTACCCTGCATCCTCCCTCCCACCAGCATGCTCCCTGCCCTGCCTTAGTTCATGCCCTTGGATTGTACATATAAGTTCTTTGGATTCTCCATTTCCTATTCTGTTTTTAACCTCCCCCTGTCTATTTTGTACCTACCATTTATGCTTCTTATTCCCTGTACCTTTTCCCATATTCTCCCCGCTCCCCTTCCCCATTGTGTTCTCCATTTCTGTGATTCTGTTCCTGTTTTGCTTGTTTGCTTAAGATTGTTTTTGTTTTTGTTTTAGGTTCAGTTATTGCTAGTTTTGAGTTTGTAGTCATTTTATTGTTCATAGTTTTGATCATCTTTTTCTTAGATAAGTCCCTTTAACAGTTCATATAGTAAGGGCTTGGTGATGATGAACTCCTTTAACTTGACCTTATCTGGGAGGTACTTTATCTGCCCTTCCATTCTAAATGATAGCTTTGCTGGATAGAGTAATCTCAGATGTAGGTCCTTGCCTTTCATGACTGTGAATAGTTCTTTCCAGCCCCTTCTTGCCTGCAAAGTTTCTTTTGAGAAATCAGCTGACAGTCTTATGGGAACTCCTTTGGAGGTAACTGTCTCCTTTTCTCTTGCTGCTTTTAAGATTCTCTCCTCATCTTTAACCTTGGGTAATGTAATTATGATGTGCCTTGGTGTGTGCTTCCATGGGTCCAACTTTGGGACTCTCTCAGCTTCCTAGACTTCCTGGAAGTCTTATTTCCTTCACCAGATTGGGGAAGTTCTTCATCATTTTTTCAAATAAATTTTCAGTATTTTGCTGTTCCTCTTCTTCTGGCACCCCTATGATTCGGATGTTGGAACGTTTAAAGTTGTCCTGGGGGTTCTTAAGCCTCTCCTCCTTTTTTTGAATTCTTGTTTATTCATTCTGTTTTGGTTGAGTGTTTATTTCTTCCTTGTGTTCCAAATCATGATTTGAGTCCTGATTTCCTTCCCTTCACTGTTGGTTCCCTATATATTTTGCTTTTTTTCACTTTGCATAGCCTTCACTTTTTCCTCTATTTTGCAACTGTACTTAACCATTTCTGTGAGCATCCTGATTACGAGTGTTTTGAATTCTCTGCATCTGATAGGTTGGCTATTTCATCATCACTCAGTTCTGTTTTTGGAGCTTTGATCTGTTCTTTCATTTGGGTCATATTTCTTTGTCTCAACATGCCTATTATGGTATAAGGGGCGGAGTCTTAGGTATTTACCAGGGTGGGGTAACCCGTGTTGCTGCATTGTGGCACTGTGTGTGGGGGAGGGGTCAGAGAGGGAACAGTGCCATTTGCTCAGCTCTAGGTCGGCTTTCAGTCACTTCCTCTGCTATCCACAAGCAAATTGGGCCCTTCTGGTGTTGACTCCTGGGTGGGTGGGCTTGTGTACATTCTAGGACCCTGTGGGTTTCTCCAAGGAACTCTCCTGTGAGGCTGGGAGTTTCTCCTGCCACTTCAACCCCCATAAGATTTTAAAGTCAGAGGTTTTGAGGCTTTCTTTCCCCATGCTGGAACCCTGGGTTGGGTGGTCTGCCTCACTCCCCAGCTGTTTCTCGCTGCTTATCTGCATACAAATGTGGGACCACCCAGTCCACCAGCAGCAGCCTTGCCACCCCTTCCTTTCCACCCTAGCTACCTGTCTCTGCCCCTCCTTTGAGTCTGAATGAATGTTTCTTCTTTAACTCATTGGCTGTTGGACTTCTATACAGTTCGATTTTCTGCCATTTCTGGTCATTTTTTGTTTTTATATTTGATATTTTCCTTCTTTTGGTTGTGTGAGGAGGCAAAGTATATCTACCTACACCTCTATCTTGGTTGGAAGTACTGTTTAAGTCATTTTAAGACATACTTACCAAGTGACTAATCCTCTAATTTGGAGATATCTGAGCCCCAAGGTTACCTATTTCATTTTAATAGTTAAAAACCTGATGTTTACGTTGAACTGAAATCTCTCCCACTTTAACTTCTACTTATTGGTTCTGATTCTAACTTCTTTCCCAAACAGTAATGATGTCTGAAGACAATGCTTGTTCTCTGATTCATTTCTGCCACATTTTCAGCTATTTTTCAAATGACAGGGAATCAAATACCTTTATCATCCTTGTCATTCTCCTCTCAATCGGGTAGGTTTGACTATATGCCTCTTCAAGGTCATTTACTGAGTATAATCTGCTAGCTGTGAACTGATGACTTAAACTGTAAAATATTATATTTTCATTAAAATGTACTTGGAGACTGCATTAGGTTTTTGATAACCTATTGATTTTGATTAATTCAGCTAAATCTTTTGAGTCTCTTTCACCTTTCATCAGTTTTTCTATACTTACTTATTATCTAGGGGTATTTGGATGTAATGTACAGAACTTTACATTTAAACCTGAAACTTTTTTCATGTAAGGTTCCTTCCTTATTTTTAGTCTTTTAAGATTCTTTTGGATTCCAACTTTTATTTTGATATATAAACTCTGCAACTCATCTTTTGGTCAACTACAGGTATAATGATCCTACCTTATGTGTCCTAATAAAGACATAGATAAAAGTATTGAATGGAGGTAGACTTACAAAGCACATTATAGGAGATTTCCCTTCAGATTCATGGGGATTTTAAAATCTTGTCTACAGGTTTATCATGATACCCTGTCAGATAATTATATGTCTTGATTTCAGAGATATTTCTCTGCTTTTCTGGGTTAGTCACCATCAAGAAGAAAAAATGTGGTTAGGCTGGTGGGATTTGATCATAGTGACCTATTCCCTTGTGAGCAACCTATTTGACAATGTCTTAGAGTCTTGCATAAAACACAGTAAACTCACCTGATTCATTCATGTGCTTTGTGACAGCCATCTTTGTCCTGATTTAGAGTACCCAAGCCATATGTTCCCATTACTGGTATGTCACCTATTTTCACAGATCTTTAGGCTTGACCCATCATAAAGTTCTTCTGGTCCTTGAAATTCTTAGATAGTCCTCCTCCTTGGAGAAGAGAAAATAGAAGGAAAACATCTATTGAGCAGTGTTGCTTTTCATTATCAGAGATGTTTGGGTTCAAACATTAGAATTAAAGAGAAAGGGAGAGGCCACTGTGGCTGAGGACTGAGATGATAAAAGTGGTATTAGGGAATATTAGTTTTCCAAATGAGCTGCATACGAAAGGTCAGGTGATATTAGGACCACAAGATAAAATCTTATGTTTTTATTACAAGATACTTTCTCTCTGTGCCTCAGTTTCTTCATTATAAAATGGGGATAATAGTGGTATCTCTCTCATAGGATTGTTATAACTAAATAAAATAATATGTGTAAAGTACTTAGACCAATGCCTGGCACATGGTAAGTGCTCTATATAAGTTATTGTTTATTGAATGTATACAGAAATCTCTATGAATATAAATATTTCTGAATGTTAAGGCTTGATCAGTTGAATTCCAGTTTCCAAATCAGTTTTTTAAAAATACATTTTCATTCGGTAATTATAGCAGTGTTGTGAAGTATAACTATTAGTGTGTCAAGTTCTTTATCTGTAAAATGAGGATAATGTCTACCCTGGTCTCTTAATGATCACTTATCTCTTCTGTGCCCGAGTTTCATCATCTGAAAAATTGAACGGGTTTGGCTTATCCTTTTCTAGGTCTAGAATGCTTTAGTTAATATAATTTTGAAAGCTGGAACACACAAAAATTTTTAACTTATCTTCTGGAGCTTCATGATTTAGAATTGTGGTTAATTAGGTTCCCTGGGTAGCAAACTCTGAGAGAGAAATTTGCTGGCAAGAAGTTAGTTTAGTGGATGCACTTGCAACAAAGATCTGGAACTGAGTTGGCCCTTCATAGTTCTCTGAAGTTGGGACAGGGGTGCTGGGACTTTATGCCCTTGCATCAGCCGTCCGTTGGGTGTGTGCTGTCCCAGAGGAAGCTGTGGTCTTAGATGAGGTGGTTCTTGGAGGCCAAAGGCACCTCCTGGAGAGGGACTCAGCTGAAAGCTGTGGCCACCGACTCCCTGCATCTGGGGGACTGGATCTTTCAGCATTGGAGAGGGGATGTAGACAGTACACCGAGGCATCCACCATAGGGAGTACCCGTATTTTATTGTGTGTAATGCGTTCTTGTATATAATGCGCATCCATGTTTTTGGCCCAGACTTTCAGGGAAAAAATGTTTTAATTTTTTAATGCATTTTTTAAATTTGTTTATATTTAGAAACAAAACTGATTATTGTGTTCCAGGGTATGGTTTTGCATACGGATATCATTACTGCTTTCTAGAGTTACACTTTTAATGCATAAGCATAAATAAAAGAATTTAAAACATTTATATAGGTACAGAATTAGTATTACCCATGTATAATGCACATCCTTATTTTTCCCTCAGATTTGGGTAAAAAGCATGCATTATGCATGGCAGAATACGGTAAAACTGATCATGGTTGGGTCAGTTAAAATCTAAAGTGCAGAAGTATACATTGATACATGAGGTAACTTAAAATTTTACTTTGGGAATTAACTTATCTTTTCTATTCTCCATAGTATTATGCAGTTGCTTGGCGCATTTCCCTCACCAAGTGGTCCTGCCTCTCCTTGTAGTCTGGTGAATGAGACCACTTTGATTAAGTACTCCAGGCTACCAACCATAAACAGGCATAGCTTCCGGTATTTTGTTTTGGATAACAGTGTCATCCTGGCAATGCTGGAACAGCCTCTTGGGAACGAACAGAGTAAGTTTCAGCGCTTTGGGCTTTCTCCACTGCTAAATCATCGTGTTCATCAGTACTAGCAAGCTGTTTCCTGTAGGGAAGGAAAGACTGTAAATTCTAGGTAATTGTGCATTTGTCAGAAAGACGCCTTGCTGTGGGATAATAGCAAATGAAAAATAGGTGGTCAGAAAATAGAATATTATATAGAATTTCTCAGAGGCTCTTAGTGCATATCTGAAACATCAGAAAAGAGCTCTATAGTTTTATAAAATGTTTATGTTAGTGGGCTATTTTCTATTGTTTAATGTGTCTAAAAATCATTATTATTCTTCTTTTATTCTTGAACTTTGGAACCTGCCCCTCACTTTTCAGTGTTCTGTTTCAGTTCCTGGTGTCACCCAAACAGGGGAAATTTGAGGAGTCATCTTTACCTTACCTGTTTTTTTCTGTTATTCTCTTATATAACTGATTTCAATGTTTCCACCTCCCCAGTGATTCTTTTCTTTCCTTTCCTTTGTACCTCTCCCAATACATTCAAATGCAGGGCCTTGTTATGTCTTACCTAGATGATTGCTGTGGTTTCTTACCTGGTCTACTCCCTCCAGTTCCAAAATTTGTTACCTATATCTCCACCCACTTGCTGCTGCCATTGTATTCATCCTCAAATACAGATCTGACCATGCCATTGCCCTCCTGAAAACCCTTCAGTGATTTTTCTATTGACACAACACTCATTGTTTTCCTCTTCTTTCTCCCCCAAAGTACATCAAAGTACACGATTACCACTGTAACTGAGACTACTCAAAATACATTTTTTCCTGATGGTAATTGGAATCAGCCAGTTTATAAAGGAAACATGTTCTCAGAGAGACTCTTATTGGGAAAGGTGTAGGAAACTGAGGATTAAGGAATCTGGGCATATAGGGACCCAGGGAATCATTTAGTGTACGGTTCCCTCATTTACAGATGAAGAAACTGAGACTTCAAGTGGGTATGTGACTCATCCAGGGTTAAGTATGTGGTATGACTAGGACTAGGATCCAAATTTTCTGTACCTCATGCTGTCTCTTTCTGTTACATTGCCCCACAGTAATAGGGTTTTCTCAGTAATTAAAGACTTGCCTTCTTACCTTTGCAAAGGTGAACAGGGTCTTAGAGTCCCATGCAAATTCTGTTGAGGATATATAAATAGGATCTCATAAATCCATCAAAATGAAAGTGAGACATTTTCCTGAAGTTCAGAGATAAACGAATATCATCACAGGTTTCAGGTTGTGGTACAATTCAGTGCCTTTAGTAGGGAATACAAGGGGCCTTTAATCATTGCCCAGCTCCGGAAGTGCTGGTCACCAGTCTTAGCTGCAGTCACCTGTCACTTCTCTATCCCAGACCTAGGACTTGCTTGACTCTCTTCCCTCTCATGCCTATTGTTATGATTCCTCCTGCCTCCTGCTCCCAAGCCACCTGCTAAGGAGTCTGCAAAATCCCAGTATCCCCTCTGGGCTTCCTGGTCTTTTCCATACCTTTTAGACTCTCTTACTCTCATTTCAAGCAATTACATTTCATCAAAAGTCTACCAGAAATAATTCGGATTTACAAGAATTGCAAGGACATTTTAATAGTTTATTGCAATAGTTAATAGGAAATGAGAGAGAAATTTGAACAACTTTGACTCCCACACTGGAGACTAAGAAAGGAAATAAAAAGGATCTGGGTCACACAAGCCCGTCCTGAGTTCTTTACCCCTTTTCCCCCTGAACTTCCGCTGGGATGGAGCAGTGGTGCACATGGGCACGGGCGGATGGAGCAGCACTGTCTTCTTGTCCTCGGGTCACTCAGACATTGGAAGTTCAGGGTATTGGCCAGAACGGTGTTTCCCAGAAATGTGTATGTGTACCATTGGAGGTGTGTGAGATGATGTTAGTCAATTCGTTGTTAGTAAACATTTTATGTATTTTTAAATGTGTTTAAAAATACATATTTAGCACATCAAAATTATGGTTTTTCATTTAAAGTAGAGATAGATAATTTCTTTTAAAAATTAAATTTAAGAAAGAAAGTGGTTAATACAGTGTAACACTGCATGGGTGTGACAGAAACCACAGAGGTGGTACACAAGGATGAAACTTTGGGAAACACTGTTCTAGGGCTTTACTAGAAGCTCTGCAGTTGATAACCAGTGTATTTTAAATGGGTGTCTGAAATAAAAACTTTTACACCATTTTATTCTAGATGATTTTTTCCCCTCTGTCACTGTGCTGGTCCGGGGAATGTCTGGAAGACTTGCTTGGGCACAACAGCTTTGCCTTTTACCCAGAGGAGCAAAAGCAAATCAGAAGGTATCCATCAGAAGTTACAGGGAAGTGACTAGGAGTGAATGTGTGGATACTTGTGTGCGCACATGTGTGTGCTATGATTTAAAGGTTTAAAAAGTTCCAACAAAAGCCATAGAAAAAAAATTAAGTATTTTTGACCCTAACCGGGGTTTTAGGGGCTTCACATGAGAATCATCTTAGGAGCCTAGAATTCTAGATTCACTAATTATTCTTTCAACACATCTTCAAGCCAGGTGTATTTTCTAAAAGCTTTCCTGGTGGTTCTGACATTTACTTATGATTAAGAGCTACTGTCTGAACAATTGAACCATTTTCTAAGACAGTGTTAAATAAATATAATAAAACTCAGATTCATGCCATATATGAAAAGAATTTGGTTAGACCTTTGATCTCTCTGGCAACAGGACTTGTTTCAAATGATTAATTGCTATGTAATTGGTAATATGCTCTATAATTGTCTTACTGTGCTACGTAATTTAATGAAACCTTACTGTGGGGTGGCACAGTTTATTTTCTTTATAACATTTGTGATTTTGTGAATAAAGTTTGCTTATGGGAGAAAGTTGGAAAATTCAGATAATGAAGAAATTTTAAATCACCTGTACTCTCACTCTCTAGAAGTAGATAGCCACTGTTAGTTTTTTGGTGGTTTTCCTTCCAGTTCTTTTCCTCTCTTTACATAATAACACTTACATAGACTTTCAAGTCATTTTTGTACTGCTGTTTTCACTTACTACATTGTAAGTTTTTACTTATGTTACCAAAAATTCTTTAAAATGTGACTTAGTAAAATTTCACCAGTGTTTACGCCCTGGCTGGTGTGCTCAGTGGATTGAGCACCAGCCTGTGAATCAAAAGGTCACTGGTTTGATTCCCAGTCAAGTGCACATGCTCGGGTTGCGGGCCAGGCCCCAAAAAGGGACCACGCAAGAGGCAGCCAATCAATGTTTCTTTCACACATCGATGTCTCTCTTCCTCTTTTTCTCCCTCCTTTCCCCTCTCTCTAAAAAATAAGTAAATAAAATCTTTAAAAATAATTTCACTGGCATTTAAGAGAGACACTCACAATTAGAGTATGAAGACCTAGGTTTTGTGCTTTACTTTCAGTTAAACCATTCTAAGGTTCCAATTGAGCTCCCTGTCTAGAGATGCCCAGTGGACCTGAACTTGTGCTTTATTCTGTGGAATGATTTGAGAGCCCTTGGGGAAGAAGAAAGTTTGAGCCTTAAGCTTTGAAATGCCTTACCCGTTGGCTTTCCACAGAACATGGGAGATTCAGGCCTGGGGCAGCAGAGGTCCACAATCCATGCCACAACGTCTGTAATAATTTGATGACCAGTCTTACAGTGTGTGAGAGAGTACACTGGTACACAGACTGTTTACCTTTACTGTCAGCGGTGGTATTTACAGATTCTTACTGAGTTTCTGTGTTCTGTAATCCTAGAGAAACGTAGGCATCTAAGAGACAGGGAAATACATGTCCTTACAGATGGCAGCAAATGTAAACAGAGTGTTTGTTATTTGTTTTATTTTAACAGCTTTTTGTGCCTGAACCTCGTCCAGTTCCTAAAAATGATGTTGGATTTAAATATACTGTGAAACATAGACCATTTCCTGAAGAGGTGGATAAGATTCCTTTTGTGAAAGCAGATTTGAGCATTCCAGATTTGCATGAAATCGTCACTGAAGAAGTAAGATGAATTATTGTCAGCTGTTGTTACGGGAATAACTGTAAACATTTTTAAACAACTTCCGTGATTAAGACACTGTTCTGTTTTGTTTTTAGTGTTATTGGAAGTGATTCATAAGATAACTGGGATCTCTGCTATCCAGGAGGTTATATAGTGAGACAAGTACAGGTTGTGGCTGATTGAAGGGAACTGGATGTCTCTTAGAGAGAGGTCGCTGGGTTGCCTGGGGTGGCCCATGGTAGGCTTCAGTAGTGTGCTGACATGATTTTTGTGGAGGATATTTGGAGGAAGGAGACCAGTTCAGAGACTATTACGGCAGTCTAGGCAAGAGAAAGGAAAGACTACCTCACTGAGAGTGGAAGTTAAAAATATTGGAATGTATTATAGAGGTAGATCCAAGCTGTCTTGGATTGATGGGGGAAGGAAAAGAGCTAGAGAACTCTAGATTTTGAGCTTGAGTTATAGAGAAGATACTGGTACCATTTATAGAAATCTGGACATTAGGAGGAGGACAGATTAGGGAAGATAGGAAAAATTCATTTGGTTTTAGATTTAGATAATTAGATTAAGTAATTGGTATCTTAGGTCAAGGGAGAAGTTTAAGTGGGGGATAGGGTATGTCAGGGCACGAGAGAATACAAGGGCCGGAATGGAAGCTGCCTACCTTTCAAGTGCCAGGGAGGGTAAGGAGAAGGAGCACTGAGAAGACGCCCCTGGATTTTGGCCTGAAAGAGCTGCCCTTTGAGGATAGGTTCAAAGGAGTATTAAAGGCCAGGGCAGCATACCAGGAGCTGGGGAGTGAGCGTTCAGTGAGAGCCAGTGAATATAAACTGTACTGTTAGTAGTAAAGGGAGGGATGAAGCATGAGGAAGAGCCTCGCTAAGAGAAGGCAAGGCTAGTTTCTTTTCTTCTTTCCTTTTTTCTTTTCTATTCTTTTTTTTTCTTTTAATTCAAGGATGAGAGGAATATGAACTTGCTTAGAGGTTGAAAGAAGGAACCAGTGGAGGTCTGTATCTGCTAATAGTGGAAGATGGGCCAGGGAAATGATTAATAGGGCAAGGTCTGGAGGCAGTAGGGTCAAGGATCTGTGTGATCGTGTCTAGAGAAGGGATACTCCTGGTAAGACAGGAGAGAAGGAGAGAGTAGGCAAAGGTTCAGAGACATTTAGAGGTGGAAAGGAGGGAACCTGAAGGAGCTTATGCAAACTTTAATCTTAGTTCTTAGCAATGAAATAGGGAATCAAAGATGGCTCTTAAAGTTGCCAGGCAGCCCCACTAGGGTTAGGTAGCATCGTTTGTAGTGAAGTTACTCTGCTGACTTTCTTCAAAAGTCGTTGGGATCTGGAGGCATAAATGAAATGTTTGAGTGGTGTGGAGATTGACAGGGGTGGGAATATGGAAAAGTAAGGAATAACAAGGCCATTTATATGCTTAGGAAGAGGTATTAAGATGTTATATTTGGGGGGCTAGGCCTGTTTGGGAAGTAGATGAAGCCAGAAGGAGGTGGTAATGGCCTGGAAAACTGTGGGGATGAGTTGGATACCTTTCAGTGATGGAAAGTGGGGGTGTGTGAGAACTGCAGGAAAGGGATTACGATTGAATAAGGGAATCTCAGAATTGTTTTTCTCTTGAAAGTACAGCACACCCGAAGTACAAAAGTACCCTTAGAGATGGCCAGAAGTTACAAGGTTTGAACAGGCTGTGGAAATACAGGGTGGGGGGAAGTAGGTTTGCAGTCGTGTGTACACGAAGCACAGAGTTTGTCCTTGGATTATTGTTATGTATTGCTACTGTATTATTTTCCATACGAACAGCTGTAAACTTACTTCTGCACCGCCCTGTATAAGCCAGGTTGTTAGAAGGATCATTGCTTATCAAAGATGGTGGAATTTTAAACTAGCTTTGATCAGAAGGAAAGCAGAGAGGTCAGGGGCAAGCTCAGAGTACAGTGGAGTAATCCATACGGACAAGGACTTTAAAACCTGAGGGGTCGCTGTAGGACAGTGGCCTGGAAGAGGGTGCGAACAACTGCTCTGCCCCTTTCTTGAAAGGAAGCAGAGACAGAGTGATGAAGGAGCAATTCTTGAGGCTATAGGCAAGTTTCTTTTAATATTTTAACCTTGAAACATGTTTGCATTGAACTGAAACTCGATGTTGATCCCTGAAAATTGTCTTCATTTATTTTGTTGCTTGTGGCTTTATTTTCATTTTAAAATTAAGAATGATCCTATTCCTTTTATAATAGTTCCAAAAAATTAAATATTTGGTCTATTTCAGTTAGAAGAGAGACATGAAAAATTAAGGAATGGCATGGCCCAGCAAATTGCTTATGAAATACGCCTTGAACAACAAAGTGAGGAAGCATTGCAGAAGAGAAGTTTTCCTGATCCAGTCACAGATTGTAAGCCCCCACCTCCTGCCCAGGAATTCCAAACAGCACGCCTTTTCCTTTCACACTTCGGATTTTTGTCCTTAGAAGCACTGAAGGTAATTTTCCTAAACTTGTGTGAATATAAATATATTCATAAATTAACATTGAGCTGATGATAGCTAAAACATTTTTATGAGAATATAAGGAATTTTTAAAAAAGAAACTGGCAGGTATGTAAATGAAATTCTGCGGTGCAATAGGTTACACTGTGTGAGTCCAAGACAGTTTGTCCCATGAGCGATTCCGGAGTTCTGTGTAAGGGGACACTTTGATGATATGTCCAGCTCTGAATTTTCCAGGGTAATGTGGAACCTGTGTCACACATGTAAGTGAGACCTACAGATAATTAGAAAAAGAATCTTAAAAATCTTTTCCTACTAAAATTTATTGCTAGAAGGATGGGCTACAATGGACTCTGCCCTTTCATAGCATTTTTAAAAAGGGAGCAAGTACTTGTGAGCCATTTCTTATGTTTTGCGTTTTCTGAGATCAGACTGTCTAGGTTTATGTCCTGGCAGCACTACTTGCTAGCTGTGTGATCTTGGGCACGTTGCCTGACTTTTCTGAGTCTATGTTCCCCATCTACAAAGTGGGGCTGACAGAAGTATCCATCTCATTGTGGTTATGTTAAGATGCTTCATGTAGTAGTTAGCACAGAGTAAGCCAGCCTAAGGTAAATATTGTCATTAGTCTTAATTCTAGTATCCTTAAAACAATTTTTCAAGGGAAGCGATGCTGTCCTATTTTACAGATGTAGAAACAGAGGCCCAGCATGTGAAGTAGCTTGCCCGTGGTGCATTTGGGTTTTGTTCCAAGGCCTCTGTTTTGAAAAGCACAGCTGAATATGGCCAAGCAAGAAGTTGCTTATTGCACAACTTGTCCCTTTCCCTTACTCTCTAGCAGCTACTTGGTTAAAGGCCATTTAACTTTTTAGGAAACCAGGGGGAACTTTGTGTCTTATTTTGGGTTTCAGCATGTAGATGGAAACTATTTTACGTTGTAGAGAAGTGAGTTGTTGATGGGGAGTATGAACATGGAAACTTAAAGTGCAGAAGAAAAGAGAGGAAATAACAAGAAATACAGTGGCAAATATGGAAGGCAGGGAACAAAAAGATACAATCTACAAATGATTAGTGATACTCCTCATGAAGAAAAGTGAAGAGTCAAATAATAATAAAAGTATACTAGGAGAAAATTATCACGTCCTCTGGACTGAAAGGAGACAAGAAGAGTCCTAATAACACTGTCCCTGAGATTTTAATTATCCATTTATGTTACCTATTTTAGTTAAAATGTTTAAGCTTCCAAGAAAATAACTTTCATGCTTTGTCATCTATGTCAGTATAGGAAGAAATCAGAAAGGTAACTGGTTTATTTTATGAACCTCAGCATGTTTCTAATCACTTAAACCTGACAGCACATGCTCACACACACAGAAAAGCTGTGCACTAGTCTTACCTGGAGTCTGTTGAAGACATACGTGCACGCAGTACTAAGGAGAATGCTAGTAAAACTGAATTCAGTAGCATGTTAAGCAGATTACCTTCCACAACCAAGTACGTTTTTTTATAGGAACTCAAGGAGTGTTAGTTATTTGGAAATATTAGTAAATCTATTAAAAAATTAATTTACTTGTATTAGTAGATGAGTCAGTGAAACAGTAAGTCGGTAATGTAGACCTCTCTAAGTGGTAGCCCGTGAGAAACTGAAAGTAGTCCTGGATAAAATCAGGCAAAGGATATTGACCTCAACAGCTATTTAGCACTGAGAACTTTTTAGTCAATGAAATTTTTAAATTTTAAAATAATTGTAGATTAATAGAAAGTTGAAAAAAAAAAAGTGCAGGAAAATTCCCCCAATATTGACATCTTACACTATACTTATAATATCAAAACCAGGAAAGTCAATGAAATATTAAACTAAACAAGAGGTAAAAACTATTGGAAGAAGACAGCTCACAGGTAGCATGACTTTTAATTAGACAACCATACGAGAATCAATAAATGTTTAAATAAATGAGTTAAGATCACACTAAAAAGTAATTAATAACTGTAACTATAATATCCAGTTAAAAACACAATGCAAACGTATCCCATTTACAGCTGGTGTTTTGTGGGTTGTGACAAATGTATAGTAACAAGTCCGCCGTTACAGTGTTATAGAGTAGGCTTACTGCCCTAAAATCCACTGTACTTTGCCCATTTATTTCTTCCTTCTTTCCTCCCCCTCCCCTGGCAACCACTGATCTTTTTACTGTTGCTACAGTTTTGCTTTTCCAGAATGTCACGTAGCTAGAATCATATAGTTTGAAGCATTTTCAGATTGGCTGTTTTTATTCATCCACATTCCATTGTACAGATGTATTACAATTTATCCGTGCACATACAGCAGCCAGTTTCAACCGTTTTCATCTCACGGCACACATAAACCAATTACTAAAATTCTGCAGCACACCAAAAAATATATTTTTTGCAAATTTGACAAAAAAAAAAATAGGTGTAATTTTGATTCATTCACCCTGGGCGGTTATTGTTGTATTTGCTATTGTCATTTTTTTATTTGACAGTCTAAGGGAAAGAGGTCAGTGCCTCTGACTAACTAGTCAGGTGTTGCATGTTTTAAGAATTCTTGAGGCACACCAGTTGAAAATCGCTGACTTAACAGAAAAACGTCTTGGTTGCTTCTGAGTTTTGGCAATTGTAAATAAAGCTGCTATAAACATTTGTGTTTAAGTTTTTGTTAGACATAGTCTATCACTTGGATAAATAAATACCAAGGTGTGCAATTGCTCTGTCGTATGGTAGGACTATGTTTAGCTTTGCAAGAAGCTTCCAAAGTGTCTTCCAAAGTTGCTGTTCCATTTTGCGTTTCCACTAGCAATGAATGAGAAAAAATGTATTAAAATTTTTTCTAGAAAGCATGATATGTTGTAGAGAAAATACGATCCAAAATTAAACATACAGCATGATCTCAATTGTCCTTTTTTAAAAAAATTAAATGAAAGAACTAGAAGGAGGTACACAGGAAATGTTAAATCATTTCTTAAGATTATGATTATGCTTATTCCTGCTACTTTGTAAGTTTGTACTTATATTTATTAAACCATGAACAAGTATTGCTTTTACAATTAGAGTAGTGAAAAGAGGAAGTAATTTTTCCTTTCTCCCTTTGGTGGTAGGAGCCTGCAAATAGCCGTCTACCTCCTCACCTGATTGCACTCGACTCCACAGTCCCTGGGTTTTTTGATGACATTGGATATCTGGATCTCTTGCCATGTCGTCCTTTTGACACAGTTTTTATTTTCTATATGAAGCCAGGTCAGAAAACAAACCAGGAGGTAAGATTTCTGAATTTGGGGGGTAATCTTTATGCTTATAAATATAAATGGTTTTATATGGCTTGTGCTTATCCATGGTAGGAGATGAGTTATACTTAATGCTTAAAGCCTTGTGAACCAGTTCAGAAACTGAGTTAATGAAAACCATGATGCTTGGAGTCTCAGGCCTTGATTCTCAATGAACTGATTTATAGTAGAGCTATAGCATGTTTTTCTTCTCAAGGAATTCAGATTCATAAGACAAACTAGCCGCAAAAAGCTAAAGCTAGGCCTGATTGCTTAAGAAGAGTAAAACAACACACCAGATATTTACTGAACATTCTTCCCTATGGCTCAATATGCCCAGGAATAGATGTGATTAACAATCCTGTTTCGTAAGGAGCTCATCTTCCAAGTAATTTCACAAGCAAATAATTTCATTGGAGGCATGCATAATTTGCAGTGGGGAAAATAATACCTAAAAATAGAGGACGAAAACAAGACTAAGTAAAACACAGTCGTATCTGTGTGTAACAGAGTGACTAGGAGAAGCATGAGGAAAACTAACTACAAGATAGGTGAGAATGGAAAATAGAGCAAATGGCAGGCAGGAGACTTAAAGTAGAAACATGGAATAGGCAGGTAGTTACCAGCTGTGGCCAGGAAGGGGTCAAAGGCAGATGTGTAAAATACAGTAGGCAGAGTGTAGGGCACTGTGACTGTGTGATTTTGGAATTTTACTGTAATCATTGTAAGACCATAAGCTAACCAAATTGAGCACACCGTAAGAAATTTACACAAGTTAACAAAATGTTTATACTAGAAGCACTGTTTCAAATTCTTGGTGACCTACTAGAAAATGATCAATTTATGAGAAAGTTCTTCATTTCATGTAATTGATTCTGTAAGTATTACCGTCAGTGTCTGCTATCAGTTAAGTACCGGGGTTACAGGCATGAACAAGCTCTACAGGATTTCTGTTCTCCCAGAACTGCTGTTTAGAGGGAAAGACAGATGATTAAATAAACTATCATAGCAAAGTGTGCTGATAGGAGGATGTTATAGGTGCCATAACAGGAAAACCTAAACTGCTTTTAAGAAGCTGTCTTTAGAGGAAAAGACATTTAAGCTGGTGTTTGAAGTATGCATTGACAATAGGTAAGAAGTAGAAGCAAGTTACTGACAAGTAGTAGCATATGTAAAGATCTCTGGAGGTAAGAGAGAATTCTGTCTCTACAAAATTCATTGAGAGTTCAGTGTGCTTGGGTCTCGGGAGAATGTAGACTGCGGGTAGTCAGGGATGAGACTGGTGGACTCAGGTTTTTGGGGAGAACCTCAGGAAAATTGGATTAATTGCAGGTGTGGGGATTCTGTTCTGAAGGAAGTCTAATGCATGATTTGTATGGGAATAATAGGGCCATTTTTTCCTCATACTTGTAAAAGAAGATACGAACCCTTAAGGTAACTCTTTAAACTGTTTTAGTTTGCCTAGCTGTCTAGTGACTGAGGGTGACTAGGAAACACTGCAGATTCTCTGAAGCCTCTTCTTTAATGGCTGAGACCTGCCTTCCCTAGCCATAGCGTAGGTTTAGATTGATTTCCAGCTGCCAGAAAGTGGCCTTCAGGTTGAATTTGATTCACTTACTGCATCTTGACTAAATTTTCAGAAATCATTTATTTAAAAGTCTCACTTATGAATACAAATTTTAATTGGAAGAAAACTGGCTGTCAAATCTGTTTCCTGGTACTTGTAAGAATATGAATGGATATGGGTAAACTAAGTAAATATACTTCTAAGAAAAGTGTTTAGCCCAGGCTGGTGTAGCTCAGTGGATTGAGTGCAGGCCTGTGAACCAAAGGATTGCTGGTTCCATTCCTGGTCAAGGCATATGCCTGGGGTGTGGGCCAGGTCCCTAGTTTGGGGTGCTGGAGAGGCAACCACACATTGGTATTTCTCTCCTTCTCTTTCTCCTTCCCTTCCCCGCCCTCTAAAAATAAATAAATAAAATCTTTTTTAAAAAAAGAAAGAAAAGTGTTTAAGAGATGATGTGTTTGACAGATGATGGCCTGGCAGTGATGCCCAGTGGATTGAGAAGTAATAGATGTTAACATCTCACACTTTGATTTTTATCAGGCATCCTGATGACCTTGGCATAGCTTAGCATTGTATGAACATCAGTGATATGTGTACTGGCCTCCTCAGTCTTTGTAGGGGTGAGGAGCTACTAAAAATAGTGATTCTGGGATCCTGTCCCTGCTGATTCTGATGCGGAAAGTGTGGGGTGGGCTTAGAGAATATTCAGTTTAATGTTACGTATATCATTTCCCCCTCCCCCTGTTTAATTTGTAGAGGATGCCACACTTTTCTTCCTTTATCCTGGGGTTTTCAGCAGCATCACTGTTGCTATTTTGGGCAAGATAATTAATTCTTTGTTAAGGGAACTGTCCTGTAAATAGGTCATTTAGCACCATCTTTGGCTTCTACTTACTAGATATCGGTAGCTCCCCACCAGTTGAGATAACAAAAATGTCTGTAGACACTGTCAAGCGGCCCCTGGAGGACAAACTCACCTCTGTGAGTACCACTGTTTTAGAACCAGGAGCTTTCTTTTGAGGGGCAGTAAAAAGCCACAGTTATTATATTTAGTACTTAGTGAAGAGGGGAGAACCTTCTGGTCGGTCCTTCATTTTTTTTCTGGAATGACTGCATTCTCTTCTTTGGACTAAGAGAAAGATGTTTTTATGCTCATTATTATACCGAATCTTCATTGAATTTTTAATAGGTTTGTATTTCCAATAGCATTTGTCAAGGTTGGTAATTAAATAATCACATACCTAGGTAATGTTTCCCACTCACCAGACAGTAACCTCTGTGAAGGCAGGGACATAGTGTTTTTTGTTTACTTTTAGGAAACATGTCTGGTTAATAGTTGTTTTGCTAGGGAGGGAGCTAAGGGCATTACTTGCATTATCTCACTTAATCTTCACAGTCATCATTATCCCACTGTATAGATGAACAAACTGAAACAGTGGAGTTAAGAAATTTGCCTAGGCTCAGCAAGGATTTGAACTCAAATCCAACTTGAAAGCATGCATTTTTAACTGCAGCAGTATATTGCCAAGTTTATTCTGAGCTTGGGATTTGCCAGACATCTCAAAGGTAACCAATTTTTATGAAGATTTATTTTGATACACTTTTGTTTCCTTTATTATAGCTGATGATTGGTATATATTTCAGATTTTAAAGAATGTGGAGTCTTCCAGAAATGTTCAGCCACATTTCCTAGAATTTTTACTCTCCCTTGGCTGGTCAGTAGATGTGGGCAGACATCCTGGTTGGACTGGACATGTTTCTACCAGTTGGTCTATTAACAGTTGTGATGATGGTGAAGGAACTGAACAAGGTAACACTCACAGTGGTCATTTGTCTTTTTCTTGTTTTGTTACTCTTGAACCCCCCTTTACTATGAGTTTGTAGTCTTAATTTAAAAGATTAACAAATAGAGGTATATAAAGGAAAGTCTCCTTCCCCTAATCCTAGTTCTCACATGAAGTCACTTTATAATAGTGACTTCATAGTTTGTATATTTTTCAAGACATTTTTTGTGTATAAGGGGAAAAGTTATAAATAAGTATATGTCACATATAAATATAGTTAATATAAAATTGATGGCTTAATTATCACAAGGGTAATAAGTTCCTTTTATAGTGTAAATAAATTCCATTTTCTATAACAATGTTGTAATAAATTTAGTTTATCTATAGCAAACAATACAGTTTCCTAATAAGTTCTTTTTTGTCTAATAAAAAATACAGTTTTCTATTAACAGGTATGTTTTATAGACTTTATGGCTATCATTAAAAATTACCTTCTAGGGATATTATATAAAAACCTTTGTCATAAACAGCTGACTGTCTCTGAGAGATTCAGGCTCATCTCTATAAACCCTAAGGAGGTATAATGAGAATAACAACTACCAGAGCAAGTTTAAATTTAAACTTAAGACCTTTGCCCCACCTGGCTAATGTTCTTTGTTCTGAGGGTTTCTGCAGTCACTGGAAAGTTAAGGTTATCTCTCTGCAGTGGGTAATGCTTGTGTCCAGTGCTTTGAATTATCAGTTCTTCTTCAACATGATTATACTTTCTCAAGGTTTCCCATTATATGCCATTGTGACTTGTGACCTGCAATTTTTTTCTAATTTCAGCCAAATTTGAATTAAATTATTTGGGGATATACTATAATTTTAATTTCCACATATTCCTTAATATGTGTTTGAGTATATTTATAGACTAAATGCCCACAAGTAGAATTGATAAAGGATATGCAGACATTTTTCAATTTGATAAATATATCAGTTGGATGCCTGTGGTTGCAAGTAACAAAACCTGACCCACACTGGCTTAGATTTCAGAGGTCATTTATTGCCTCATGTAGCAGAGCGTAGTGTACATTTTTGTTGTTACTTGATCAGCAATCTTGTTCTATAACATTTCTCTTCAATTTTCATTTATCGCAGCCACCCAGGCGTTGGCTTTGTCTGCAGCCTGGTTTCTCTCCTAGTGCAGAAAGGCAGTCCCAGGCTTTACATTCACATACTGCACTAGCCTGAAGAGGAGAGGGTAGCTGGGTTCCAGAACTTCTTTAGTCCCAAATCCTGAGATACTCAGTGATTGGACAGCCCCAGCCTGTTGCTGTGGCGGGAGAGCTGGAATGGCCCTGATAGAGATCTACAGACAAGGTAGCACTGGTGTGAAGTCAGTCCCACCCACAGTTCACACCTGCTCACGCAGGGAGAGTAGGGTGGGTATTGGGGCAGTTGACACAAAATGCCTTCCGGTCTAAAACAGGAGTCAGCAAACTACAGTCCCTGCCTGTTTTTGTAAAGTTTTATTGGAACTTTAAGTAACTTACAAAACATTTATTTATGTATTGTCTATGCTACAGTGGCAGACTTGAGTAGTCATGGCAGAGACCACATGACCTGAAGTTACTCTCTGATCCTTTACAGAAATAGTTTGGTATACTCTGTTCTAAATTTCTTGTTTGTTACATCCTCACCAACATTAGGTATCTTCCAATCTGTTTGATGAGAACCTTTATATTTTTAATTATGGTTGAGTTTTAGCATCTTTCAGCATGTTTTTCTTTCTTTCCTGAGGACTACTTGTTCATTTTTTCTTCCCAACTTATTGTCAGATTGTTGGTCTTTTATGTATTATTGTCTAGTAGGACATTGTATTCATTTTAATTGAAAACTATACTAATTCTTGGAAATGTTACTTTTGTTAGTTCAGTCTGCTGGCTTAAGCAGATGATATTACTAAAAGTGCCTGTACATTTTATATTATACGGCCCCCATTGGCGAAGGGAAAGCAGAAGCAGAGCTGAGGTACAGCAGAGAGACCAGGGACAGAAATGCTTTGAAAGCGAGACTACACACACGCATGCACACGCATGCGCCCCAACTCCCTTCAGAGGGACTGTGGGGGTCTTGTTTCTTTTGATTATTACCTTTTCCAAAAAGACTGTTTTCCTTAATCTGCCTCATACAGGTGAACCAAAAGCCCTGATAATCAGAATGGTCTGATTTAGAGAAGTTTCAGAAACTATGAAATTAAGATTTTATGATTTACAATTAGTGTAAAGACATTTAATGAACATTTATAATTTATTCTTTTTACACACTAATTGGTTCTTGTTGAAAATACAAGGTCTGTCCAGAAGGTATCCAGCTATATAATATGAAAAACAGAAACATTTATTGAAGAAGATACAAGAAACACTGTACATAGGACAATGACACCTCAGTCCCCTTCAAAGCAGGCACCTTGGGACCTCACACAGTTCTCCCAGTCACCATCAGCTGCCCCGTCATATTTTCCTGAATCTCATCAGTGGCCTGAAATCTCTTCCCTTTCAAAGGTGTTTTGGGGAAAGCTGGAAGTCACAGGGTGCCTAACCTGGCTGTAGAGGGGCTGAGTCACCCAGGTGATTTGATGTTTCATAAAAAAACTCTGCGCAAGACATGATGCATGAGCGGGCGCATTGTGGTTTATGATGCTGCCAATCACCAGTTACCCATAGCTGTGGACTTCTGAATCATCCGAATAGTTTCCGTGGAGGAATGTTTTAAGCTTGATGAAAAATTTGATTCAGATTCGTTGCTGTATTTGCCCAGTCACTTTGAATGTGACAGCCAACACAGTACACATGCTCGCTCAATGGCATCTACCACCCCCACTGACTAGTACAGTGAAGTCATCATCGTTCACGCATGCGCATTCCAGTCCACTCCCATTGACTGCCAGGTTACATCGATGTCACACAAACCACTCTCGTTATGTTAGCAATGGCTGGACTTTTTCTGGACAGACCTTGTGCACCTTCTGTTTGTTACTACTTTATTAACCAATTAAAATTTCATGAAGCAGGATGATGTTGGTTTTTTCCACTTTTTGGAGCAGTAACATTGTTTTTCTCATTCCTAGATGAAGTGATTTCCTCCGAAGATGTTGGGGCTAGTATTTTCAATGGACAGAAGAAGGTGCTGTATTATGCTGATGCTCTTACGGAAATAGCTTTTGTGGTTCCTTCTCCTGTGGAATCCTTAAGTAAGAGCATTTTTTTCTGTAGTGCTGTTTTAGGATTGATTTTTATATTCACTGGTTTGTGCAGTATTATTGCATTTAGGAGAGATTCTGAGTAATCTAAGGCATTCTTCTGTTTCTAAGGCATGATAGCTTTTATTATTTTATTGTTGTTGTAATCCTCATTTGAGGATATATTTATAGATTTTAGAGAGAGAGGAAAAGAGAAAGAGGAACATCGATAGGTTGCCTCCCATGCGCCCTGGCCAGGGATCGAACCCACAACCTAGGTATGTACCCTGACCAGAAATTGAACCTGCAGCCTTTTGGTGTATAGGGTGACACTCCAACCAACTGAGCCACCTGGCCAGGGCAGACTTGATAGCTTTTATATTATGCAAAGGTACAGGAAGTTAGCTCCTTCTAACTTTCTTAAGAAAAGTAAAGAAAAGCAGACTGACCCTCTAATACTAATCTTCAAATTGTAAAGGAGACCCACTTCAACCCATAGTTTGTCTTTCTTTAATCTAATTATTACCAATACATAGAAGTCCTGTTTATTCATTTCACTAATTATGAGTGAGCCCCCGCCTACTTCCCTACTTCCTGTGAGAGCCTTTATAGGAATCCACAGGGAGTCTTAAAACTGGAAGGCTTTCATGAAGGCTGCAGATTGAAGCAGAAACTTCAGCAGCCTAGAAAAGATGGTGATGATCTAGCCTGTTCTTCATGAGGATCAGGAGTGATTATTACTTTTCAGTCAGAACTCAGCCTTATTTCTCCTAGAACCTTTGCTTCTTGCAAATTAAGCCATGTCTTTGTATCTGACCAAGCAGTAGGTGGAAAACTTTACCTTCTTCTTTGAGACCATCTGTAGGATGGGATGCTACTACCCGTCATATGTTCACTGCCTCATCTCCAAGCTAATGACTTTTCATGTGTCCTACGTTGGCAGCCTCCTAACCTTCGTACTTGGGCCCTTGATTTCCCTGTCTCATACTACGGGGCCAGTTGTGTCCCTGGCAATACTGGCCCTCCATGGTCTAGGTCAGTATCTTAGCAGCTCTTTGCCTTTGTGCTAAGGCCGTGATCTACCACCTAACTGCAGAAGCCAGGCCCCATCTTCCTCTGTGGGCTGAGTCCCTGCCTGGTGTCTCTGGCCCAGCCTGTCTGCAACCACCCCAGTTCTCCCACAGCTTAGAGCCATGCCCTTGCACGGCAGTTCCCACAGTTGAGTCTTCGTCTCCTGTCATGAAATAGCTCCTGTGCCAGCTGTGCCCCTGCTCCAGATCAGTCTCCTTCTGTTTCTCGAGAGTTGTCTGTTTTTGTTTTTTACAATGCACTGTGTGTTTGTCTCTAACCAGATCACTCCTTAATCACAGAGACTAGGTGGTCTATAGCTTTCCGATGCCTCGGTGTTGCTTGGCACCATGCTACATGATTGAATATGTAACCAGAATAATTCAGAGAATAATGGGTGGCTTTTATTATATTCTACATCTGAAAAGTCAAATATTTTCAAGTCTTATCCTCATTTATCCTGTAGGGCAGGAGCCGGCAAACCTACAGCACACAGTCTGAATTCAGAACGCAAAAAGCAGTTTTTACATTTTTAAAGGGTTGTAATTAAAATATAAAGAAGACTATGCAATAGAGGCCTGTACAGCCAGCAAAGCCTAAAATATTTATTACTTGATCGTATATAGAAAAAGTTTGCCAACTCATGCTGTAGAAGTAATGCTTTGCTTAGGTGACTCAGGTCAGACTATTAGCCTACACACGTTTGCTCCAAACAAGTTGTAGGTATTATAATTATTATTTTTCTTTGTCCCATAGCTGATTCATTGGAAAGTAACATCTCGGATCAAGATAGTGATTTAAATATGGATCTTATGCCAGGAATTCTGAAACAGCCATCCCTGACACTTGAGCTTTTCCCTAATCACACAGACAATCTTAATTCCTCACAGAGGGTAAGTCACTTTGTTGGTACATCTCCAAAAATTTATAGTGGGGATAATTATAGAATCATGCCTGAAAAACTTGTAACTTTAACCCAGAGAGTAATTATAACTGTACCGATCCAATTAGTGTCTTCATTTTTTAAAAGCAGATTCTCACTGTTCTCTTTTTTTAGCTTGCAAATAGTTCATTCTAAGACTTTAAGACGGCCTTTGTTGTTTTCCTTGAGTCAGCGTTTCTGGTACCATGTTTGGTTCTCTCACCCATTTCTTTGCAAGCCTAGGCTTTTATTTGGTCCCAGAAACACCCACTAAAGCTACAGCAGTAGCGCTACGTTTCACATCCTTGATCATGCCACATTCAACCTAGGCAAGTCTGGCTGTATACAGTGGTAGCAGTTAGGAGAACAGTCCAGCGCATGAATGAATGAACACCCAGAGAGACACACAGCTGCTGCTACAGGAAGAGAGCATTTTGCTTTCATATTATTTTTCGCCGTATCAGTGGATGTTACGTCTTTTTCTGTGTTTTCTCCTCATGTGACCTCTTAACCCTTACTGGGAGTGACTAAGTGAGTGATAGCAGGAGCGTAGGACCAGTTCATAAGTACAAGAAGACTGATTTAAAATAAATAAAAAGGCAAGAGAAGTGTAAACTTGACTGAAGCCATTCTTCCATTATAAGGATTTTAATTTGGCTCCTTCCACAGTGAAAATTATTTTTAGCAGAAGTATATGCTTAACAGTATAAGGGAGAGGCTTTCACCCTTAAAATTGATTTAGGCAAAAAAGTTACGTTGTATAGGACTCTCTGAAATAGACTGATTTTGAAAATCAGGAGTTGCTGTATTTAAAAAGTTTCACAGAATATAGTTGGGAGATGAATAAATCTGTGTTGGATGGTAATGCAGGGTTTCAGGCAGATCTTAGTCCTTGCACTCATTTTCTGAATGCCCGCACAGTTATTCCTGAAAATCCTAGGAATAACAACTCTTAAAGCACATTGTTTTTATCTACCACGTACTTTGCAGACAGTTAACAAATTAAAACAAGAAAGATCATTATCTCAATAGATGCAGAAAAGCAGCTTAGCGAGGTTGCAGGAAAAGGTATTAGGCAGCGTGCTAAGATGACCCTCAGTGAGTCTTGCTCTTACAGAATGTCGTCCCCTTGCAGGTGTGTGGACCTTGTAAGTATGATGAGGTAGGCTGTGATTATGTTACATTTTATGGCAAAAGGGGTTTATGGGTGTACTTAAGGTTACTTTGAGTTCATTGAAAGGGATAATCCAGGTAGGCCTGACCTAACCACGGGGGCTGTTAAATCTGGGGCTGGAAGTGAGATGGGGGAAGTCAGAGATTCAAAACTGATTAGGAGCCATCGTACTAAGCAAGTAGTCTCTGAGTGTGGCTGGATCTCTGTCACTAGTTTGGGGGAAATCTCTTGGTCAGTCGTTTCTGTGAATGTCTTAACAGAATCAAGAATTTGGGGGAATTGCTACCACAGTCTCTGGTCATCTGTTTAAGACATGTATAATTTTGTGTTTACAAGCATAGTGATTTTTAAAATTCAGCCTCAGTGTGGGATTTCCCCTTCTGACACATAGCTTTGTTTGGGCTTTAGTATAAACTCGGGTCTGAGGCATGTCCTGAAAGCAGTGGGGCTCGGAGTGCCAGTTTTGCTAAGGGGGCCTCACACAGCTTAGCCTTTCAAAAGGACTTTCAAAGGGCTGATTGGGTGTTCAGGGAAGCCAGAGCAAACTGCGTGACCATGAAGACCTAAGCAATATTTTTTCCCCTTTCTGCTGACAAGAAAAAGGAATTTGGGGTGGGAGGAGGCTCAGTTGCCGTTGGTCTGAGAACTAGGAATAACTCGCTGATGGGACATTTAAGAGAAAAGGATATGCAGGCAGATTATGATGTTGCCATGAAGAGGAAGGCATACTGCTTTCTGGCCAAATAGAGGAACACAAATCCTTTTAAGTGTTCATTAAGAAATTGCCTCCGAATTTTATTTTTATTGTAGTTATAATTGATCATTATAATTGTTCAATTATTAATTGTCAATTACAGTATACCTTATTTCCTTTGAGGATGGTAGGCCTTCATTTCCTTGTTCTAGGTTGAGACTTGAGAAAGAGAGGAGCCAAAGAAGAGCTTGTTTGCTCATGTTTCTCATGCTTTTTTCCTGAACTGGTTTCCCATGACCTGGTCCTGCATCCCTGTGCAGCTTGATGACTGCATGGTTATAGATTTATTAAGCCAGTTGTTTTGTTTTATTTGTTTTCTCCTCTTCTGCTTTTCTCTGTCTCCTGTAGCTCAGTCCCAGTTCCAGAATGAAGAAGCTGCCTCAGGGCCGCCCTGTGCCTCCTCTCGGACCTGAGACAAGAGTTTCTGTCGTCTGGGTGGAACGCTATGATGATATAGGTACTATATGATTAGGACTTTGTCTGTAAATAAAAGTATAATAGAATGACAGTGACTTACTAAATGTCTAAGGGGAGCGGCAGCGTGGGTGTGGCCAAGAGCTGGAACTGGAGTTCAGCAGGCCTGGGTCTGCATCCCAGTTCCTCCACTCCATTTCCTTAAGCCTTAGGTTGTTCACCTGTTAAGTGGAGACACTCATGGCACTTAGTTCATAGTAGAGACGATTTTATGAGACCAGTGGATGACATAAACTCTTTACCTATGCTTGGTATGACAGTTAATGGTTTGTGGCCGGTTGGTCCTACTCACCCCAGGACCTTGGGGAAGGAAGGGGGAGTAACTTTCCTCACCTTCTTCCAAGGAACCCTCCTGTCTAGTTTTAGTGTAAAGATTAATTTGTCCTTAGAAATTCTACTGTGGGCAAGTTTTTCATGACTTTTATTATAAGCAACTAAAGAGCTTTAGAAATATGCATATTTAGCTTAGAATCTCATCCAGCTCGGAGTTGTGGGAAAGTGTGCTAGTTGCTTTCCACACCTCCAGAGCTCTTCCAAGCCCTCAAAGACTACAGATCATGTTCTCAAGCAACTCTGCTTTAGATGAACTTAGCAAAAATATGTCTTGAGGGAGATTTTTTTATTTGCGAGGAATAGTTAGGATTATCTATTATAAGATAGCACAGTCCAAATATTTGTTGCCTGCTTGTGTAAAGAGATTAGGAAATTAGATTTCCTATTATTCGTTTGGGAAAAAGGAGGGAGCTATTAATTACAATGCTGTTATTTTCTTCCAGAAAACTTTCCCCTCTCAGACCTGATGACAGAAATCAGTACTGGTGTGGAAAGTACTGCAAATAGTAGCACTTCTCTGAGGTACACTCTTGTTTGCTTGGAGTTTATCAGTGTGTTGTTAAGCGTAGAGAAACCTGTTTTAGAGAATATGTTGCTTACAGTTTAATCAAGAAAGACTTATGAAACAAAAGGGATAATGGCAATAATAAACAAATAGGGCCCTGGCTGGTGTGGCTCAGTGGATTGAGCGCCAGACTGCAAACCAAAGGATCGTAGGTTCGATTCCCAGTCAGGGCATATGCCTCAGTTTCAGGCCAGATCCCCAGTTAGGGGTGCATGAGAGGCAACCACACATTGATATTTCTCTCCCTCCCTTCCCCTCTCTCTATAAATAAATAAATAAAATCGTTAAAAAGATAATAAACAATTAGGGAGAGAATATCAAAGGAGTTTACAGATAAATGCACAAGGTGATCGAGTTAGCAGAATTTTTAAATGGCATAATTGCTATTTTACATCTGTCTGCAGCAAAAAGACAAATGGAGGCAATTAAGTATTAACGAAGACTGTGATAATAGAGTAGCAATATTAGGTAGAAATAATGGACTTAAATTGGTCAAAACATTCTGCATACATAGCAGTTAAAATATCCTCATCACATGAGCTATTTAATGAGAAAATATTTCAAAACTTGATTAAAAAGTTATGACTTCTGTTTTATCTGCCCATGCACAAAAAAGATAAAAAGAAAATAATACGATGGCAAGAATAGTAACAATGTGTCTATCTAGGCTTTATAGGTTCAAAGCTTTTTGCTTACCTGTTTTTGGTCTAAACACATACTCTAAAATAATTTCAAGGTTACAGTTATCATTTTCATTTTACAATTGAGATGAAATACGTTCATAGAGGTTATTCCTCATCATCACACATTCAGTAAATGAAGGAGATAGGAATCTAAATCCAAACGCTAACATAATCTTGCACATCTCACAGAGCTACCCTTGCCATTGGACTAAACTTGACATTGTAACTTTGAGTAAGTTCCTTCTAGTTACATGTATTGCATGTAAAGTAAATTTTGTCTCACATTGTTAGATTATTATAGAAATGAAGTCAGTAAAGATAATGGATTTAACATTATTATGTTTTAAAATTTCTAGAAGAGGGCAAGTCGTTATTAAAACTTGGTGTTTTTTATGTCAAAGTATTTTAAAGCAATTTAGAGATATCCTAATGTTATAAATACATCAGTATGAATTTAAAAATTAGAACACTTTTTAGGTAGATAAATATAACATCATGATAATAAAGTTAGTTATAATTTCTTAATTTCATCTAGTACCCAGTTTATATTCAAATTTCTATTTTTCCTAAAACACCCTTTGCAGCTAGTTTGTTCAAACCAGAATCTACTCCAGAACCTTGGTCTGGTATTAATTCCTTCCGTCTCTTTTAATTCAGAACAGTCCCGATTTTATTTTTTTTCTACATGACACTCACTTGTTGAAGAGACTAGTTCAAAACTCTTTCTAGTTCAAAAGAGAGCGTTTAAGTTTCTGGTACTTTTTTGTTGTTTTATTTTCTTTAGGTTCAAAGTTTTAATATGATTAGACAATTTGTATTTAATTTATAGATTAGTGAAGTTTAGAACTTGTCTTGCATAGAATTAGTATAGGATTGATTTTTATTTAATGTCTTGAAAAGTTGACTCACTGTTGCTTTGGCCAAAATCACTTTACGTATGTAGAAGGAAAGCTCACTGTGTTGCGAAAATAAACAGCAAAAGCCAACTCCAACCTGTAACATCACAGGGTCACACAGGTGCCTCTGCATGCATTGGCATATCCCTGGCACGTGACATGTTACTCGGTCTTCCAAAGGATGATTGCTGACCTATGGCTTTGTCTGTGCCAAGATGTGGCCATTTATAACTGCTGTTGAGGAGGCCCTCCCAACCTTCTTCCCCACCCCCTGAAAAAATTCTGTCAGGGGCACCCCACAGTGGGTCCCACTTTTGCTCTGAGATGCATGCATTGACTGTAATGGAATTTCCTGCACTCGGACCAGCTCCACTTCTGTTCCCTACAAGGAGGAGGCACTAAGTGAAAGTCTTATAGCTGGTTGCTAGGTTCGTAGCTCCCCACAAAAGATTCCTCTGGCCTTTTCTCTTACCTCGGGTCCCCGTTGGATTTCTAAGCACATTTTTAGTGCCTTTTTTGTCAGCTTAAAAGGCCTGGCCGCAGTGATGGGTATTTAGGGTCACATGTTGGTCAGGGGCTCCCCGGAAGGAGACTCGGCAGACTGGCCTCTTCTCACATACTCCCTGGTGACAAGCCACTCGGTGTTCTTATGTATGAGGGGCTTCAGGACTTGACTATCTGAGTAAAAAGAATTTTCTTTTCTTAAGATCTACCACTCTTGAAAAAGAAGTTCCTGTCATCTTCATTCACCCTTTAAACACTGGATTATTCCGGATAAAAATTCAAGGCGCCACTGGGAAATTTAACATGGTCATCCCTCTCGTGGATGGGATGATTGTCAGCAGACGAGCACTCGGTAAGGCCCTCACATGTCGCTGAAGGACTGTGGTTTCTTTCTTTTTTTCTTCAACATTTTTATGAGCCAAAAAAGTAGAAATAAGGAAATGCTGATTTTACTTACTAGGGCCTACGTGTAAAAAATGCTGTGGTCTGTGCGAAAGGAAGCATGTTTTGTTCTATTTGGAACCGTGCTTAACCTAGTAAGTATGCGTAGAGCGGCAACGTGCTGGTTTCCAGTACTGGAGAAGGAAGACAGCTGTTTGTAATCCAGGGCAGGGACTGGCTGGTCAGACCGGATTTCCATTCCGTTTTTCCTTGTCATCGTTTCTTCTGACAGTTTGATCTTGGCAGAGCTCTGTCTAACTCTCTGGGGACAGGGAGAGTTTTGCAAATGGGAGGATAGAGTTTGAGTTCATAGAAAATAGTTCACTTCAGTACTGAGAGTTCACCTAGCTGACTGGTTATTCACATTGTGTTAAAACCCTCTGTTTTCAAGGTTTCCTGGTGCGGCAGACTGTCATTAACATTTGTAGAAGAAAGAGGCTGGAGAGTGACTCCTACAGTCCACCCCACGTCCGCCGGAAACAGAAGATCACCGACATCGTCAACAAGTACCGGAACAAGCAGCTGGAGCCGGAGTTCTACACTTCGCTCTTCCAGGAGGTGGGACTCAAGAACTGTAGTTCTTAGACTCTTGGACTGTCTCGGACTCTTGAACTCCAATTTGGGGCTGTAATATCAAAACAAAGCAATTTACTAGGTGATCACTGTAAAAATAAAAACAAATCACTCCTCAAGAGCTTACTGTTTAATCACCAGAATAGAAGAAACACATTTAAACCCATTTGATAGAAGACTTCTGGCTTCCTAGAGAAATGGGCTCCCAGACACAATCATACTCCTGCTGGTAACGGTGATACACATTTTAGCCATAAACTTTCTTTTTAAAGTGACAATTTTAGTTAAATCTGAGCCTTTTGAGGAGAAAGGCTTTTATGCATCTCAGTTAAACACGTGTGTTGGTAGTATCAAATTTGCAAATTAGAAGTTGAAGATAGTTTTATACCTCAGTTTTTAGGAGGTTATGTTCAAAATTAAAATCTGTCTCAGAATCTTCAGGACCTTTAAAGACTCGCAGTGACACCATGGAGGAGAAGGAAAGAAATCTCAACGCCCTGCTCACTCGTAGGTCCATGTGTCATCCAGCTGTCATCCAGTGTCCAGCTGACAGAAAAGGACATGGTTTTTTGCTCAGCTATGAAGTCTGACATTAAAATCTTCTATATTTTCTCCACATTTCGAAAAGTTACTCTCATCCCTGCACAGCCCCGTCTGAAGGCCTCCGTTTCCGGGCAGCCCAGGAGCAGACCTGACGTGGCGGCATGGCCCCACCTGCACGAGGTGCGGCTGGAGGCTGTGGCGTCACAGCAGTGAGACAGCAGTGACGCCCCACTCTCTCCGGTGCTGTCTAGCTGGTGACGTAATGACGGGTTAAACATCGGTGATTTTGATAAACATACTCGATAATTTCTTGGTAAATAGTAAGAAATGTAAATTCACAAGGGTTGAAAATTATTTGGTTTTATCCGTCGTCTCTTATTTCAGGACCAAGCAGGAAACTGCAGTAGTTTATGAAGGATTCTAATTCGGGGTTCAGGAAATAGCCTCTCATCGCTACTAATTCAGATCTCTCCCAGACAGCTGCTGGATTCCGTCACAGTTGACAAACATCAGTGACCACCTCCTTGAGTGGCTGCTTAGAAATGGCTGTTGTCGTCGTATTTTCTGGACTTTGCCAGCTGAAGACACAACAGAGTCCAGCCTGGGTTTTGGAAATGCTTCTGTTACCTCGCTGCTACTTTTCTGCCAGGGTTCCATGTTTTGAGGCAGCCACACCCAGAACATCCTCACAAGGATGACTGTTAGCACTAGAGTAGACAGTGCTCACTTCTCCTGTTCTTTTGTGCTTTCTTCTTAAGATCATTTTATGTTAAGAAAATAAGTGACACGTAAAGTCCAAAGAAGAATGGTCACAGTTGTACAAGGGGTGATTTCACACTTGAACTCTGATGTCAGTAGATTCTATAGGTCAGAGCCACACAGCGGTCTCTTTGGTTTGATGTTTTGTTAGTGTAGTTAGAGGGCGGGGGATAGTGTGTGGGGCCTAATTCCCTATGCAGATATTTTTGTTCCAGAAGGATGTATTTTGTCATCTTTGAGCAAGAAATGTGGGCATAGTGGCTCTTGGTTTTAAGTTTGCTGTAATTTTTTCTTCATGTTTGTTTTAAGCTCAGGTAAACATAACCTCCACCTTCCATGGCTCCAGTTTCCATTCAGGATATAATCTTATTCAGTAACTGGTTTTCTCTGTAAAATGGACAATAAATTGGATATTTCCAGATGGTGGCATGGCAGAGGGGTATGTATAATAAAGTTTAGGAAGATTTACCCTAAAAATGTTGTAGGAGCTCGGCAGGTGTAAGGTGAGGTTTAGCAACTTTCCTGGAAGTTCCAGGTTGACGGCTCAAGGGGAGAATGGGCCCTTGTTCTGGGGGTTGCGAGCTAAGAAGGCTGTAAACTGGTGTGCAGCTACGGCATCGCGGAGGTTGAAAATAGCTGATGGGGTGGCGTCCTCCGCGTGATTTTCAGATGGAGCTTCTACCTTTGTAGCTTTACTGCCAGCAAAATGTCCTACGGTGTGCATGTTGGGGGCTAGGCTTCCTGATCCTTCAGTTCCCTCTACTTTCTGGCAAGTCTTTGTAATCTGAATGGCCTTGGTAAGCAGGCCACCGTGTTGAATGGAATTGTGATCTGAAAGACTTGGTGGTCTCCCAGGGAAGGAGGAATGGATTCAGGACTGTGCAGCCCCCAAAGGCACGAAGCCCCAGTATGTAAGATGCGGGGGGGTACAGGGCACACAGACCTCATCAGGTGCTGGTTCCTTCTGCTCAGTGTAACAGCTACCTAAAAAGGAAGTGTGGTGAGAACCCTTGTACCTTTCGCTAGTGTGGGTTTGAGTTCATGGTCACTAAGTTCACCCAACTGCCTTTGTTAAAAGTCGCTTTGAGTAGGAAAAATGCAGAAGAGCATATTTAGTTTCTAGTAATAATTTTTAGAAGTCCACTTGATAAGTTCGGTAGCATGTGTTCATAACCTTTTCGGGGAAGCTAGGACCGCTTGGATCTATGGCTTAAACAGTTTAGTTGCTGCATGTCACAAGTGCACTGGGAGGTGATGAGCATGGCATTCAGTGACAAGGAAAGCGTACCCACGGCACGGAGGCAGGGAGGCCCTCATACTTCCAGCTCACATTTGGTGGATGGGGGCTTCCCTCCTCCTCTCTCACTGGAAGCACTGAGGACAGGGACAGGGTTTTTGCCTTTTTGGCCCTTTCCTTGTTCAGCCAACTCTCCCTTTTGCCCAGTGCTTCCTCCTAACTCCCCTCCCCGCCTCCTGCCCATTGGCCCTTTGACGGAAACAGTTGCGTGGTGGGTTGAACACACACACACACACACACACACACAACACGCATCCACGCAGTCCTCCATTCCCAGCTCCTCTACTTCAGGGCAGCCCGTTCTTCTCTGGACTCGAATACCGAGACCTCCGTCTGTGGCAGCGATGTCATGAGGTCTTCATGAATGGCTCCTTCTGTATCCACTGAGGAAATATTTGTCACGTTCTGCAGACCAGTCTTTAGAGAGGCAGAGTCTTCAAGGGTATTTATTTCTACTGGAAGGTGGGACTTCACCCAGAGTGGGAGGCAGCCTTGCGCCAAGGCACCCCGTGTGTCAGTAGGGAAAAGCGTCGTAGAGGTCATTTGACAGATGTTCTCCGTTCAGCATTTGCAAACCCATTCAGGTTACAGCTTCCTAAAAAGAATTGATTTATATGTTTACATGAAATGATAAGTTGCAGTAGATGGTCTGTTCTAGGATTTCCATGACAGCCTCTTTCCTGAGACAGAGGGATTGCAGGTAATCCGCCCGCCCGGCGTGGAATCAGATGGGGTTCTCGGTAGCTAAAGAAGCCATGTACTGTATAGTGTTTTTCTGAGTATCAATTCATGTTCTCCAGATGCTTTTCTCTTTTTTTAATGGTGAGGGAAAAGGTAAAATTTGGGATTCCACAGTGCCTTGCATATAGTAGGCGCCCAATAAATACTTGTTGAAGCAAACCAAGTTTCCCAAGTCCTTGTCTCTTGCAGTGACCAAGAACATCTTTCTCCTCCGAAGGGCTTGGCAGTTGTGGCTAAAAAATAAGCAGTATCATTATTTGCTTGAGATCATATATACAAATTTGTATGAATTTCGGTATGTTGCCAAGACATGATCTTTTTCTTATTGTATTTTCTGTAAATATTTCTGGCAATGAACTGTAAAGTAAAGGCGAAATGTAAATATGAAGGCGTCCCTGTGTCCCCTCGCCTCCTGTTTTCTCTTCGTTGCTTAGGGAAGAAGGCCCAGAGGCTTGTTTGTATTTATGCCGACCCTTTGTCCAGAACAAACCCATGGAATATTGAATGTAATACATTTAGTCAATTAAATTTTAAGGCGATTCTTATCTACTTAATGTCATGTGTGCTTTTGGCCCTGGGCCGGGGGTTTGAGTCCTGCATTGGGTGTTCCTAGTTTCCTCTTCCAGGGCACTCTGCTCTGCCTCGGCTGCCCTTCACAATTTAGATCTGCGGCCCTAGCTTTGTGAAGTTTCACCATGTGCTCAAAATTCCTAAAACGGTTTGGCCTTCTGTGCTGGAAGGAGCTCGTGTAGGTAAAGCAGTGCCAACAGGGGCAGCGGTCACTGAGGGAGCGCGGAAATGCCAGCTGTGCCGTCTGCCTGTAGGAGACTGGCCTTTGCCAGGCCGGCCCATCAGGAAGGGGGAGAAATGCAGAGGGGGTCGCCCTCCCACCTCTCTTAGAGCAGGTTGGCAGCGATGGGTGCCTTTGCCGAGAGCCGCCTCCTCCAGCCTGGTGCTGGCCCCCACGTGAAGCTAGTGCGCAGCCCCCTGAACGGTCCCCTGGAGGTGTGTGTCCACACCTGCTCTGCCTGCCTGCCACGGGACCTCCAGCGGGGCCCTGGTGGCCAGGGACGCTTCTCCCTGGGCCGACTGCACAGTGGCCCGGTTTGGGGATCTGACAAGAACAGTGTGGGTTCAAGCCTTTTCCACCTGTGCTGTTCTGCTCTTTCCGACCCAGGCCCTTCAGGACCCAGTACCAAGAAGTCACCCCCAACCCAGACCACATAGCTCTGGCCTTGGCCTCTGGGCCTTGAGTGGCACAGTCCACCCCCAGGGCTCTGCTTCTTGGATGCACATCCTAATAACACCTGCCCAGACTTCCTCTTCTGGGTACTCCGATCATCCCATGGCGGGGCTAAGACTCCCTCTAAACACAGCCTCCAAGCCCCAGCGCTCCCCTCCCTTCCCTTATTTGTGTTGTGGCTGGCCCCAGTTGCCCTGCTTCCAGGCTGGTGGCTTCCCAGAAGTGAGTCCCTCCACCCCATGTCTCCCTCTAGGCCTACCGCCCACGTCCAGCAGCTGCTGCCCCCGCCTGGAACTGGGTCTGCCCGACTTCCCAACCTGTGCTTCATGAAGTGCCATGGTCTCAGAATCAAGTCTGCATGAGATCAGTTGCCCATGAATGTGTCGGGTCCAGAGCCTCACCGCCTGGAGGTTCTGACTTAGTAGAACAGGGAGAGCATGGAAATTGCCATGTTTCCTAAGTACTCTCCCCACCCCACCCGCCTGCTGGCAGTGGCTGCGGCCACGGACCTGCTGGGAGAGTACCCCACTTCTGCCCCGTCCACGAGCAGCAGCCTCTCCTCGTGTTGGCCTCCCACACCTGTCAGACTCCAGCTCTGGGCCACTGGGAGGTCCAGAGCCTCCCTGCCATGGGGCCTGGGCATGTGGAGGTTTACTATTCACGAAGGAAGGAAGGGAGGGAGGGAGG
>PVJI01015942.1:0-39654 GCA_004026765.1 Micronycteris hirsuta
ACTCAAGGGAAGAATCCACCAAGAAGACATAAACATTGTAAATATATATGCACCCAACATAGGAGCACCCAAATACATAAAGAAAATCTTGGAAGACTTCAGGAAAGACATTGATAGCAACACAATTATAGTAGGGGACTTCAACACCCCACTGTCAAAAATGGACAGATCCTCCAAACAAAATATCAGCAAAGACATCTTGGCATTGAACAATGCCCTAGGAAGAGATGGACTTAACAGATATATACAGAGCCTTTCACCCCAAAGAAACTAAATACACATTCTTTTCAAATGCACATGGAACATTTTCAAAAATAGACCATATGATAGGACACAAAACAAGCCTCAACAAATTCAAGAAAATTGAAATCATACCAAGTATTTTCTCTGACCACAGGGACTGAAATTAGAAATCTATCCCAAGGAAAAAAACCCAAAACACTCAAAATCAAGGAGATTGAATACCATGCTATTAAACAACGAATGGGTCAAGGATGAGATTAGGGAAGAGATCAAAAAGTTCCTCAAAACAAATGAAAATGAACTTACAACAACCCCAAAATTATGGGACACAGCAAAGGCAGTCCTGAGAGAGAAGTTCATACTGATACAGGCCTACCTAAAAAAAAATAGAAACATTTCAAACAAAAAGCCTAACCCTACAACTACCAGAACTTGAGGAACAACAACAAAGACAGCCCAGAGTAAGTAGAAGGAAGGAAATACCAAAGATCAGAGGAGAATTAATTGACATAGAAAATAAAAGCACAATTCTAAGGATCAATGAATCCAGGAGCTGGTTCTCTGAAAACATAAAGAAAATCGAAAAGCCTTTAAGCAGGCTCATCAAGAAAAAAAGACAGAGGACCCAAATAAACTCAATCAGAAATGAAAGAGGAGTTATTACAACTGACACCACAGAAATACAAAGGATTGTAAGACACTGCTATGAAGAACTGTATACCAAGAAATATGAAAACTTACGAGAAATGGACAAATTTTTAGAAAAATATAATCTTCCAAAACTGAATAAATAAGAAGGAGAAAGCCTGAACTGACCAATAGCAGTGGATGAAATTGAAGCAGTAATCAGAAAACTCCCGCCCTGGCTGGTGTAGCTCAGTGGATTGACCGCGGGCTGGGAACCAAAGAGTCCCAGTTCGATTCCCAGTCAGGACACATGCCTGGGTTGCAGGCCAGGTCCCCAGTGAGGGCCATGTGAGAGGCAACCATACGTTGCTGTTTCTTTCCCTCTCTGTCTCCCTCCCTTCCTTTCTGTCTAAAAATAAATAAAAATCTTTAAAAATTAAAAAAAACTCCCGGCACACAAAAGCCCTGGAGCAGATGGTTTAACAGGAGAATTCTACAAAGCATTTAAGGAAGAACTAACTCCTATCCTTTACAGACTATTCCAAAAAATCCAAAATGATGGAAGACTCCCAAACTCTTTTTATGAAGCCAGCATCATCCTAATCCCAAAACCAGAAAAAGACATAACAAAGAAAGAAAACTTCAGGCCAATATTGCTGATGGACATTGACTCTAAAATCCTCAACAAAATATCAGCAAACTGCATCCAGCAGTACATTAAAAAGATCATGCACCATGACCAAGTGGGATTCATCCCAGGGATGCAAGAATGGTACAATATTCACAAAACGATAAACGTAATACATCACATAAACAAAAGCAAAGACAAAAATTACATGATCATATCAATAGATGCAGAAAAAGGATTCGATAAGGTACAGCTTCCATTTCTGATAAAAACACTTAGCAAAATGGGAATAGAGGGAGCATTCCTCAACATAATAAAAGCCATATATGAGAAATCTACAGCCAACATTATACTCAATGGACAAAAACTAAAATCTTTCCCACTAAGATCAGGAACAAGACAAGGTTGCCCACTATCACCACTTCTATTCAACATAGTACTGGAAGTTTTAGCCACAGCAATCAGACTAGAAAAGGAAATAAAATGCGTCCAAATTGAAAAAGAGGAAACAAAAATGTCATTGTTTGCAGACGACATGATAGTGTACTTAGCAAATCCTATAGACTCTGCCAAAAAACTACTCAACCTAATAATTGAATTTGACAAAGCAGCGGAATACAAAGTCAATATCCAGAAATCAAAGGTATTTTTGTATAACAACAGTGAAACAGCAGAATCAGAAATCAGTGGAAAATCCCATTTGAAATAGCAACAAAAATAAAATAAAATACCTGGGAATAAACCTAACCAAGGAGGTAAAAGACTTGTACTCAGAAAACTACACAACACTGAAGAAGGAAATCATGGAAGACACAAACAAATGGAAACATGTACCATGTTCATGGATCAGAAGAATCAACGTCATCAAAGTGTCCTTACTACCCACAGCAATTTATGGGTTCAATGCAATCCCTATCAAAGTACCAATGGCACATTTCACAGATATAGAACAAACACTTCAATAATTTATTTGGAACCATAAACGACCCCGAATATCAGCTGCAACTTTTAGAAAGAAGAGCAAAGCAGGAGGGATCACAATTCCTGATATCAAACTGTATTACAAGGCCACTGTAATCAAAACAGCTTGGTACTGGCATAAAAACAGACGGACAGACCAATGGAACAGAATAGAGAGCCCAGAAATAAACCCAAGTCTCTACGGGCAATTAATCTTCGACAAAGGGGGCAGAAGCATAACATGGAATAAAAATAGCCTCTTCAACAAATGGTGTTGGGAAATCTTGATGGCCACATGCAAAAAAAAAAAAAAATGAAACTCGAGCACCAACTTACACCATACACAAAAATAAATCCAAGGTGGATAAAAGACTTAAATATAAGTTGTGACACAATAAAAGTTTTAGAGGAAAACATTGGTAGGAAAATCTCAGACATTCCACGCAGCAACATCTTCACTGATATGTCCCCTAGAGCTAGGGACATAAAGGAAAGAATAAACAAATGGGACCTTGTCAAAATAAAGAGCTTCTGTGGGGCTAAAGAAAACAGTATCAAAGTAAAAAGCGAACCAACAGTATGGGAAAACATATTTGCCCATGATACCTCGGACAAGGATTTGATCTCCAAAATATATAAAGAACTCATACAACTCCACACCAGGAAGACCAAAAAAAAAAAAAAAAACAATTAAAAATGGTCAAAAGACATGAACAGACACTTCTCGAAAGAGGACATACAGAGGGACTAGAGACACATGAAAAGATGCTCAACATCATTAGCTGTCAGAGAGATGCAAATTGAAAACACAATGAGATACCACCTCACACCAGTCGGAATGGCCATCATCAACAAAACAACAGATAACTGTTGGAGGGGATGTGGAGAAAAGGGAACCCTAGTGCACTGTTGGTGGGAATGCAGACTGGTGCAGCCACTGTGGAAAACAGTATGGAATTTCCTCAGAAAACTAAAAATGGAACTGCCTTTTGACCCAGCAATTCCACTACTGGGATTATACACTAAGAGCCCTGAAACACCAATTCAAAAGAACCTATGCACTCCAATGTTCATAGCAGCACAATTCACAATAGCCAAGTGCTGGAAACAACCTAAGTGCTCATCTACAAATGAGTGGATCAAGAAACTATGGTACATTTACACAATGGAATTCTACGCAGCAGAAAGGAAGAAGGAGCTTATACCCTTTGCAACAGCATGGATGGAACTGGAGAGCATTATGCTGAGTGAAGTAAGCTAGGCAGTGAGGGACAAATACCATATGATCTCACCTTTAACTGGAACATAATCACCAAAAGAAAAAAGCAAGCAAAACATAACCAGAGACATCGAAATTAAGAACAATCTAACAATATCCAGGGGGGAGTTGGGAGGGCACAAATGGGAGAAGGGTTTTCAGGAACCACTATAGAGGACACATGGACAGAACCAAGGGGGAGGAGGGAGGGAGGGAAAGGAGGTGGGATTGGAGGGGGTGGAGGAGAGGGGAGAGGATGCAGACAAGTGTAATTGAAAAACAATTAAAAAACAAAACAAAAAACTTTATATAAATTATGATATGAGTATATCTTTCTTCAATTGGTTTTGCTCCACACTGCTTTGTGTATTATTATTTTTAAATATGTTAATATTTATTTTTAGACAGAGGGGAAGGGAGAAAGAAAGAGAGGGATACAAACATCAATGTACAGTTGACGCTTGCATGCTCCATACAGGGGACCCAGCCTGCAACACAGGTATGTGCCCTGACTGGGAATCGGACCAGTGACCACTTTGTGCACAGACCAGCACTCAATCCACTGAGCCACACCAGCCAGGGCATGCTTTGTGTATTATTATAGTCATTAGAAATACATTAGAAAAGAAATGATTGAGAGATATTTATCTGCATTTATGCCTGTCTTCTGCTTTTGGGACTACATACTTAAAAGTCGAATATGTGATTAGATTTGGAAAAATTACTCAACTTGGGGAAATTTCTAGAAAACAACCCCTATGCCCCCTTTCAGGCCCCTACTCTTCATCCAACACTGCACCCCAACTACCTGTTCAAGGTTTAAAAATATTAAATGGGCAATTTCAAACAACAAACACTTCCTAAAAGGCATTTTTAAAATTACTTTATTGTAGTTCAATTACAGTTGTCTGCATTTTCTCCCCACCACTCCCCCCCGACCACAGCCAATCCCACCTCCCTCCCTTGCTTCCACCCTCCCACTTGATTTTGTCCATATGTCCTTTATAGTAGTTCCTGAAAACCCTTCCCCACAATGTTCCCTCCTCCCGCCCCTCTGGCTATTGTTAGATTGTTCTTAATTTCAATGTCTCTGGTTATATATGACTTGTTCGTTTGTTTGTTGATTAGGTTTCTCTTAAAGGTGAGATCATATGGTTTTTGTCCCTCATTGCCTGGCATATTTCACTTAGCATAATGCTCTCCAGTTCTATCCATGCTGTCGCAAAGGTAGGAGCTTCTTCTTTCTCTCTGCTGCGTAGGATTCCATCTTATAAATGTACCATAGTTTTCTGATCCATTCATTTACTGATGGGCACTTAGGTTGCTTCCAGCACTTATCTATTGTAAATTGTGCTGCTATGAACATTGGGATGCATAGGTTCTTTTGAGTTGGTGTTTCAGGGCTCTTAGTATATAATCCCAACAGTGGAATTGCTGGGTCAAAAGGCAGTTCCATTTTTAGTTTTCTGAGGAAATTCCATACTGTTTTCCACAGTGACTTCACCAGTGTGCATTCCCAGTAACAGTGCACTAGGGTTCCTTTTTCTCCACATTCTGTTCAACACTTGTTTGTGGATTTGTTTATGATGGCCATTCTGACTGGTGTGGAGTGGTATCTCATTGTGGTTTTAATTTGCATCTCTCTGATGGATAGCAATGCTGAGCATCTTTTCATATGTCTCTGGAACCTCTGTATATCCTCCTTGGAGAAATGTCTGTTCAAGTCCTTTACCCATTTTTTTAAATTGGGTTGTTTGTCTTCCTAGAGTGGAGTTGTGTGAGTTCTTTATAAACTTTGGAGATCAAACCATTGTCTGAAGTATCATTGGCAAAATGTTTTCCCATATGGTTGGCTCTCTTTTCATTTTAATGGTGTCTTCTTTAGTTGTACAGAAGCTTTTTATTTTGATGAAGTCCCATTTGTTTATTCTTTCCTTTATGTCCCTTGCTTTAGAGGGCATATCAGTGAACATATTGCTGCATGGAATATCTGAGATTGTTCTCCCTGTGTTCTCCTGTAGGACTTCTATGGTGGCACAATTTATATTTAAGTCTTTTATCCACCTTGAATTTATTTTTGTGTATGGTGTGAGTTGGTGATCAAGTTTCATTTTTTTTGCATGTAGCTGTCCAGCTCTCCCAACATCATTTGTCGAAGAGGCTATTCTTACTCCATTTTATGCTTCTGACCCCTTTGTCAAATATTAATTGACTGTAGAGACTTGGGCTTATTTATGGGTTCCTATTCTGTTCCATTGATCTAGGCATCTATTCTTATTCCAGTACCAGACTGTTTTGATTACTGTGGCCTTGTAATACAGTTTGATATCAGGAATTGTGATCCCTCCTACTTTGCTCTTCTTTCTCAAAATTGCAGAAGATTTTCAGGGTCATTAATGGTTCCATATAAATTTTTGAAGTGTTTGTTCTATATCTGTGAAATATGCCATTGGTACTTTGATAGGGATTGCATTGAACCTATAAATTGCTTTGGGTAGTAAGGACACTTTGATGATGTTGATTCTTCTGATCCATGAGCATGGTACATGTTTCCATTTGTTTGTATCTTCCATGATTTCTTTCTTAAGTGTTGTGTAGTTTTCTGAGTATAGGTCTTTTACTTCCTTTGTTAGGTTTATTCCTAGGTATTTTATTTTTTCTGTTGCTATATCAAGTGGTATTTTTTTCCTGATTTCTGCTTCTGATGTTTCATTGTTGGTATATAAAAATGCATTTGATTTCTGGATATTGACTTTGTATCCTGCTGTTTTGCCAAATTCATTTATTAGGTTGAGCAGTTTTTTGGTCGAGTCTATAGGATTTTCTATGTAACACTGTCATGTCATCTGCAAACAATGGCAGTTCTGTGAAGTAGATGCACTTGTTATTCTTATCTTATAAATGAGAGAATTGAGGCCCCCTAAGGAATTTGCACAAGTTTACACAATTACTTAGTGGCAGAACCTGAATTCAAAACCATTTTGTCAGTACAGAGTTTTTGTTAGAAATGATTGTACACCATTACAAATATGCTTAATGCCACTGACTGGTATATTTTACTCCACATAAAAAATAAAAACAACCCAGTTGTCAGAAGCTTAAATCTTTACCACTGTGCTATAAGTACTGCCTCTCAATGAATATTAATTGAGTTTCTATTGTTCATAATGCTTTTCAATGTGTTAGAACAAGGGCTGGATTTGCAGTCAAATATCCTCTGTTCAAATACCACATCTGCTTCTTACTCATTGTGTTATCAGTGAGTGACTAAAATTTGTCTGGGTTTTCTTGTGTGGAAATAGGAACCAAGTTCCATGGAAGCCCCTCTCCAAGGGTTCACATCAGTTGCAGAAACACAGGTCCTTGGGGAGAGTGGATCCCAAACAGCTTTAAGCCTCTGACAAGGAGGGCAATTAAGGTTTGTGGCAGTTTAAGGTTTGAGCCAATAATGCTCTTGGTTACTCCTTTTACCAAAGTGAAATGTGGCAGCTGCTGGGTGGAAATTTCTACAAGGAAGTAAACAGTTACTGATAGGGGAACTTGAGAAGGGCCTACTTGGAAATGGGAAGGAAGGAAGATGAGCTCATATTGAGATAAACCATTGTAGTGGGTTATAACGAAATAAAGCCGGTGTTTTCACATACCACAGAAAAGAAACCACACAACAAGCAGTCCTGTTAGCTACTTTTCCTGCAGAATGAACACTCTTTTGCACAAGAGTCTTTAGAAATAAAACCAAAGCTCCTGCCAGCCTATTTGGTCCCTCTATGGTTTTTCAGTATACCCAATGAAGAGAAGAAATAATGACAGCTGTGTCCCTAGATATATCATGACACTGTAAGAAAATATGACACATGAGAAAATCTACTCTCCTTCCCATTTTCTAGACCACAACTGTCATGAATCCTGTCCTGCAGAATCCATATGCTGTGGCTGATTTGTAAATAATTCACATGTAAATCCTGAGGAGAAAATGCGGGGACTACACGGCCCCTCTCTGAGTCAGAGAGAGAGCCCTGACTCTCCCTAAACAGGCTTTTATTGTTTTTCTGGGTACATTACATCAGAATGGTCTTCATTTACTATGCATAGGTTCGTATTAGGTGATAGACAACAAAGAGAGCACATCAAGGGAGGATTTTTGCAAATGTAAAGGCGAAAGGGGTTGGGCTGGACTTGAGGGGTTTATCACAGGCTTTCAGGTAACCGCTTTGAAGATATGCAATCAGCGTTTGCTTTTTTAATCCAGGGTAAGAGAGTTTCAGCGATGGCAAGTCTTATCTCTAGGAAAGATGTAGGTCTAATTTACCCATGGGGAAAACCTGTCCACGCACGTGGGGCCTGCTTTCAGACTCATGTCCCACTGAGGTTTTTTAAACAGTGAAAGCAGAGCTACAATTCCCACAATGCATGGAACGATTCCCTATACACAACACCCATCCCCTCAATTTCCCTAAAGCTGTCACTAGACTTGTTTAGGAATGAAGAAATATAACCAGCAAATCCTACCTGAGGGTAACTTCACCCCGCGAATTTCCCCAGGGCCAATGCAGATGGAAATAAAGAGTCATCTGGGATGCAATTTTGTTGCTCTAGAAGGAAAAGGGGTGGCAATTTCCTCTAGTGGGGAATACCCTGAGCCCTTCTCCTACAGGCCTTTTATTAGGGTTGGGAAGTGCAGGGGGATACAGCACACATGCATAGCTTATCACTCAATGTCTAACAAGGCTATAGTCATAAAAATCTAACACTATCTATAGATAACAATTGAAGAAACACAGAAATATTTTCAGGTTGGGGTCTGTGAGACATGCTGACACTAGATGGCTGTAAAGGCATGTATCATGAAGTAGGGAATTTCATTCCTTATCCCTTGAACTCAAGCATCTGGGTTATACCAACAGGGCTTATCGCTGAGCAGAGCTGGCTTCAAAGGACAAAATTGTACATTTCAGGCCTGATTCCCACAAGACCCTTGGTATTAGAATTGAGTCATGCCTACCACCTGCATTATGACCTAGTTTTCCAGGGATACTTACCAGCCCCTTTGAGAGCTTGCTCTCACAGAGCTACAATCTCCAAAACCACACAGAGCTGTCCCGGACACCTGCCATCTCTTGTAAAGCCAGGCCTCATCAGAAGCTTCACAGCCAGACTTGGCTGCAAAAAGTTCTTTTCTGTGTTAATGGTTTTAAGCTCATAATACATGTTTTTTTAAAGATTTTATTTATGTTTAGAGAGAGGGGAATGGAGGGAGAAAGAGAGGGAAACACAAATGTGTGGTTGCCTCTTGCACGCCCCCCACCAGGGATGAGGGGATCTGGCCCACAACTCAGGGGTATGCCCTGAGTGGGAATCGAACCGGTGTTCCTTTGTTTCATAGGCCCACACTCAATTCACTGAGCTACGCCAGCCAGGGCACATATGTTCTTAATAAAAAGCTATTCAGGCCCTGACTGGAGTAGCTCAGTTGGTGGGGTATCATGTGTCATGCTGCAAAGAGAAGGGCTACCAGTTCAAAACCTGGTCAAGTCACATGCCTAAATTGCAGGTTCTGTCCTGGGTCTGGACACATATAAGAGGCAACTGGTCAGTGTTTCTTGTATCGATGTTTCTCTCCCTCTCTTTCTCCATCCCATCCCCTCTCTCTAAAAATAAATAAATAAAATCTTTTTTTTAGAAAGCTATTCATGGTGCCAGGCTGCCCAGGGAAGTGCATTTATCCTGAGAAGACATGTAGAACACCTTGCTAGGTAGGGAACAAGGCAAGACAAGTCCACTACTCCCTGTACACAGCATAAGCAGTGCCTATTATAGCCTAGAAGAGAAGTACTGAATTCCTGCCTCACTATATTTTCCCCATCTTGGCCCCATTAACTAGGCTCAGTCGGTCCCGAGAAATACAAGCATGTAACAACCCAGCTGGGGCCACTGGATGCCCGTGTTCCTGATTAGCCTCCTTCAGCTCCACTTCAGCAGGCTTCTTTCCATGCACTGTGGTTCTCTCAGCCTCTATTGACTCAGCACATGGGCTCCTGATGCTTCCCCTTCTCTCCTGCTTCCAGACTCATTTTATCCATGTTCCTCCATCTGGGTCTCAGCAGGCCCTCTCAGATTCTGTTAGTTTCCCCACAGCATCACACACTCACCTTGTGCCCATTCCCTTTGACTGAGCTGACCTGCTCACTAAGGCTGGAAATAACCGGAGCCCCCAGTGAATACCTAAATCCACACATGCTGAAGTCCCTTATATAAAATGGTGTAGAATAATGCATACAGTCAGCCACTTGCATTCATGGATTCCCAACTGTGGATCTAAAATGTTGGTTTTGATTGCAGTTGGTTGAATCCACAAATGGAAAACCCAGATACGGAGGGCTGACTGTACACTGCCTTGTGCTTCAATGCCAGGCAAGGAGGCTGTATAACTATTCTCACAATCAACTTGACCTTTCCCCTCATCACTATTGGTGCTGTCACCTAAGAGGTTAACAAGGGAACCCTTAGATTCAGGTTGCTCAGATACAATTATGACTGGAAATGCTGTGTGTTAAGGGCCCTAAGGGAATACTGCATAAATTACATTCTTTGTCTCTTAGCTGGCAGAAAGGTAATACAGTAGGACCCTTCCTGAAAACACGAATATATAGGAATTATGTGCACTATGCTAGATATTTTCATATTTCCAAACTGCTTTAAAGAAACATTTCATAGCTCTACCTGCTAAAATATAATCAAGTCTGCAGGAAACTGGATTTGTTTTGTTTCCTTAAATAGATGCCATGGGTAGGATGAAACAAACTGGTAGCCCAGTTTTTCAAAGTCTCAAAGAGATCAATGTGCAATAAATTTCCCTGATCAGCTGAGCCCAGGAGCCTCTGGGAGCTAACAGATTTTATCTGAAGTGGAGGCTGCCACACATCTGGCACATCAGATTCTCCCTGGGAGACTGAAAGGTAGATAGAATTTATGTAGTTTGCTGCCCTCTGGTGACCGCAGGCAGCAATAACAGCAGGCAGGACAGTTAAGGTTCTACTAGGTATGGCAGCAGGGCAGCAGGTTTGTGCTGGACACAAATGTTCCAGGCCAAGGTGGTGTGGAACTGAAATTCAGCTCATCTGCTTTTTATCAAGCTGTGTGCCATGCACAGAACTGAATCCACTGGGACGTTCACATCTTTTTCTAATTTTTCTTCCCAAAAGAGCCATCTTTTTCTAATCCTAATTTAGAAGTCTTCATGTTGCTTAAGATTTCTAATTTCTAGAGGTATCATATAGGCTACTACCATCCCTTTATAATAAGCCATGAACTCAGAATATATCTAGCCTTTGGGAGCATCATTTCCATTTTTGAAAGTTCACTTGTCCTATAAGAATACTTCAGAAGTGTGTGTGTGGGAGGTGGCAAGAGGAATGGAAAATGTCTAGATCTTGTCCTATAACCTCAGCACACTCAGGAGCTGAGGGAAAAACTCATGTATCAAGGCTTATTGTTATTCTGCACCTCTGCTACACATCTGACTGGAAACCACATTTGCATGATTGCACACCACCAGTGGATGCCTCTATTAGGGTGCCAAGGTCTCTGAGCCTGAACATCTCAGATGGCAACAATTGGCTACAGACAAGTGGGGACAACTTCTTTGGTATAGGTCACATGCTCTCTGGCTAATTGGGGTTATGTCACTATTTTACCTGCCTGGCTCCTTTAAACATTTGAGTTAATGACCTCTGTGACACAGATCAGGGAGAAAAAAGAAGGTAAATGTGCCACCTTGGCCCAAGTACACACATAACTTACATGTGGCAGACTGCCCTTGAAAATCTATTCTCCTCTTTCTCTATAGTAATAGAACTGTAGCAGGGACATAGCTGCCCAGCTAAGAATTTCCTCTTCTAACCCTAAAACCCCATGTAATTATAGTGGTGGTATGACTGTTTTCACTAATGGCACGAGTGGAAGTGATGTGTCTATTTCCAAGGCCTGGCCTGTAAAATTTTACCAAGTGCTGTTCTGTGACCTTGCCCCTCCCGTGAGCTGACACACAGATGAATTTGACCTGGCTACAACTATGCTGCTAAGGCCAAAGCTCAAGGGGTGATGGAAAAATAAAATAGATTGAACCTAAGTCCCTGGATGACAACATGGGGCAGAGTGGGCTTGTAAATTTGAATTACACATGCAGTGTATTTGAGAGAGAAATAAATTTCTTTAAGCCATTGAAGTACTTTGGGGTTTTTTGTTTGTTTTTTTTCTTATATTTTATTGATTCTGTTATCACAGTTGTCCCAATTTTCCCCCCTTTCCCCCTCCACCAAGCCCCGCTCCCACTCCCTCAGGAAATCCCCTCACCATTGTTCATGTCCATGGGTCATGCATATAAGTTTTTTGGCTACTCCCTTTCCTATACTGTACTTTACATCCCCGTGGCTATCCTGTAAATACCTATTTGTACTTCTTTTTTTTAAGATTTTATTTATTTTATTTTTAGAGAGAGGGGAAGGGAGGGAGAAAGAGAGGGAGAGAAACAGCAATGTATGGTTGCCTCTCACATGGCCCTCACGGGGACCTGGCCCGCAACCCAGGCATGTGCCCCGACTGGGAATCGAACTGGGACCCTTTGGTTCCTAGCCCACGCTCAATCCACTGAGCTACACCAGCCAGGGCCCTATTTGTACTTCTTAATCCCCTCACCTCTTCACCCATTACTCTACATGCCCTCCCATCTGGCAACCATCAAAACACTATCCGTATCCATGATTCTACATCTGTTCTTCTTGTTTGCTTAGTTTGTTTTTATAGATTGAATTGTTGAAAGGTACGTATTTACTGCCATTTTATTGTTCATAACTTTGCTCTTCTTTTCTTAAGTAAGTCCCTTTAACATTTCATGTAATAATGGCTTGGTGATGATGAACTCCTTTAGTTTTTTCTTGTCTGGGAAGCTCTTTATCTGCACTTCAATTCCAACTGATATCTTTGCTGCATAGAGCAATCTTGGCTGTAGTTCCCTCCTTTTCATGACTGAGTATTTCTTGCCAGTTCCCTCTAGCCTGCACAATTTCTTTTGAGAAATCAGCCGACAGCATTATGGGAACTTCCCTGTAGGTAACTGTTTTTCCTTTGTGGCTTTTAAGATTCTCTCTTTATCTTTAAACTTTGGCATTTTAATTGTGATGTGTCTTGGTGTGGGCCTCTTTGTATCCATCTAATTTGGGACTCTCTGTGCTTCCTGGACTTGCATGTCTGTTTCCTTCATCAAATTAGGGAAGTTTTCTTCCATTATATTTTCAGATAAATTTTCAATTTCTTGCTCTTTCTCTTCTCCTACCGGCATCCCTATAATGTGAATGTTGGAAAGCTTGAAGATGTCCCAGAGGCTATTAATACTATCCTCATTTTTTTGGCTTCTTTTTTCTTCTTGTTCCAATTGGTTGTTTTTTTCTTCCTGATGTTGCAAATCATTGATTTGATTCTCAGCTTTATCCACTCTACTGTTGTTTCCCTGTAAACTGTTCTTTATTTCAATTAGTGTATCCTTCATTTCTGACTGGGTCTTTTTATGTGGCTGAGATCCTTGCTAAGTTCGTGAGCATCCTTATAACCAGTGTTTTGAACTCTGCATCTGATAGATTGCTTATCTCCATTTAGTGTAGTTCTTTTTCTGGAATTTTGATCTGTTCTTTCTTTTGGGCCATGTTCCTTTGTCTCCTCTTATTGGCAGCCTCCCTGTGTTTGTTTCTATGTATTAGGTAAAGTTGCTTTGACTCTGTTTCTTGGTAGGGTTGTCTAATGTAGGGTCCAGTGGCATAGCCTCCCCTATCACCCAAGCTGGGTACATGAGGTACAATCTTCATGTGTACTGAGTACATCCTCCTCTTGTAGTTGAACCTTAGTTGCTGTTGGCATATTAATGGGAGGTATTTATCCAGGCTAGTCAGCTGCTAGGACTGGCTGTGACCACTGGCCACTAACCTCCATCCTCAGTGGAGGATCAGCTGTGGAAGGGCAAGGTGGTGGTGCTCTAATGTGGTCTGTAGCTGTTCACTGGGTGCACAGGCCCTGGGGTTTCCTGGGTAGTGCAGGCCAAATTCAGCCCCTACCTTTGTTTTGCCCATGGCAAATCTGCCTGAGGTATAGAGCATCTGAGATGGCTGCTACTTGTGCTAAGCTTGGAGATTCCCAGGTGCAGCCAAGCTGTGAATCTAGGCTGGCTGCTGCTGGTGCCATGCCTGGGACCATTTAGCAAGAGGTATGGTGGCTGGGGGCACACTAAAGCTAACTGTTGCTAGTTTGAAAGGATTTAGGAAGTTGTGAAGCTTGAGCCAAGACCAGCAATTATTATGGAAAAGCTGCTTTTAACAGCTGTAAGTTGGGTGGGACAGAGATTCAGGGGATCTCCAGGACAGGGCTAACAGTGTTAGCCAGGTTGATGGAGTCTTAGATATGGCACCTGCTTGCCAGCTCTGTGACTCTGCCCACTTTTCTGTCTGGGAGAATTCTGTCCCCCACCTCTTGCCTTGATGCCTGACACTTCAGTTCCTCCCTGTTTGCTCCTGGTGCCTTTCAAGCTGCTACTCCAGTGCTGGAGCTCAGAGGGAGTGAGTCTGAGTAAATCCTCGTGTGTGGGTTCTTTAAGAGGAACTGCTTGGGACTCTAGAAATTTCTTCCACTGACTCAATCCCTGCTGGTTCTTGCAGCTAGAAGTTGTGGGGACTTATCTTCCTGACACTGGAGCCATGGACTGGGGGATCTGGTTTGGGGCTGGGACTCCTTGCTCCTGAGATATCCCTCCCAAATTTTTATCCACCACATGTGGGTTTGGGACCAGCTCTTCTGCATCTGTGCTCTCCTACCAGTCTGGATGGATATGGTTTCTTTAATTCTGTAATTCTCAGACTTCTATTCAACTCTATTTCTGATGGTTATGGTGGTGGTTGTTCTATAATTTAGTTGTAACTTTGATGTGGTTGTGTGAGGAGGTGAGCTGTGTTTACCTATGTTGCCATCTTGACCAGAAGTCCAAACAATTTTGGATTCTTTTGTTACAGCATCCAAGACATATCCTAATTACATAGTGATTAAAGAAAGGATCTTTGTATGAATATTGAAATGAATATAGTGATCTACCTAGATACCACTTTGTTGTACATCACCCAGTCTGGCCTCAAATTAACCTGGGCTAACTCTGACAGTACTGTTTCTGGGCCATATGGGGAAAAATGACTAAGTGCTCAAGTGGGATTGTTTAAAAGACAAGAGTAATGCCAAAAAAGTTCCTAGGCTTACAAGCTTTGAGGCTGACTACAGTTGTCTGGGAATTATGAGGTTTTTCTGAAACTATCTCAGTAATTCATGTTCTATTTTTCACCCAGCTAACACTAATAAATCATCTGAAAAAGGAAAGCTATATGCCTGATGTCCAGTCATGGAATTCTAAGTTCCAAAATGTCTTCTCAACTATACCAAATCTTGGTGAATCCAGCCTTATGCCTATCTCCACAAAGTTGGTGCCAGTCAAAGCCAACTTCCTAGTGTAGAAATGAGAGCCCTTAGTGATCAACCATACCCCTCTTTAGATCTAGAAGCATAGCCATTAAAAACCCAACACTGTCTTTAGATCACTCCATCCTAGACAAGCGAAAGCAGGCCATAAAACTCTGACCATGCCAGGAGAACTGAACCACCTTCATGTCTCCATAATTTGTTTCTTTAAATTGCTGAGATACATTCCATGGTATGGATATGCCTCACTTTAAACATTCTTCTTTCCTGATGCTCCAATATTCCTCCTTTTTATAATTTTCTTTTTGTTTAAAGAACTTTCTTTAATCATTACTTAAGAGGTGAGCTAGTGAAACATTCTTTGCATTATCCTGTCTGAAATTGCTTTCATTTCTCCTTCATTCCTGCAGGATATTTTTGCAAGTATAGAATTTGCAGTTAACATTTCTTTTCTTTCAGCACTTGAAAAGTGTGTCACTTTATTCTTGTCTTTATGATTTCAGATAAGAAATCTGATATAATTTGAATTGATGTTCTTTTACAGGCAATGCATTGTTTTACTCTGACTGCTTTCAAGTCTCTTCATCATCTTTGGTTCCAAAAAGTTTAAATATGATATAGCTTGGCATGTATTTCTTTAGGTTTATCCTGTTCAAGTTTTGCTCATCTTCTTGAATTTGTAGGTTTGTGTCTTTCACCCAGTTCAGGAAGTTTTCAGCCATTTTTTTTCAAATACTCTTTTAGCTCTACCCTTTTCTCTTCCCCTTCTGGAACTCTGATAATACACATGCTGGATCTTTTGTTATTGTCCCACAGGTCCATGAGGACCTACTTATTTTCTTCAGTCTATGTTCTCTCCGTTATACATAATGAGTAAATTCTATTGATTTTTCTTCACTTTCACTAAATAGACTCTGTCCTTTCCACTTTATGATTGAATCTATCCAGTGAGTTTTCCATCTCTGCTTTGTATTTTTCAAGTCTATAATTTCCACTTGACTCTCTTTGTAACTTCTATTTATTCACTGCTATTTTTTGTTTCAATAGAATTTGCATTGCTGAAGGATTTTTATGATGGTTGCTTCATAATCATTGTCAAAGAGAGGAGATCTAAGATGGTGGTAGAGTAGGTGGGTGTTACATTCATCTCCTTCCAGGACCAAACTGGAATTACAACTAAAATATAGAGCAATCATCTTGAATAACAACTGAAGAATAGCTGAACAGAAGTCTTAAAACCAAGGATTTACAGAAGAAGCCACATCAAGACTAGTAGGAAGGGCAAAATTGTGAGAAGGGTGGCAGCTGAGATTCTAGAGTGATATCTCAGCTGCAGGGGGTGCCCTCCTGAGAAGCGTGGGGTCTCAACTCCAAGCTGGGATTCTCTGCCCAGAGCACCGGATCCAGGAATAGGTGCCCACATAATATCTGACTGTGAAAATCAGCAGGAATTCTGTTCACCAGAAGGAGATTCAGGTCTGCTAGAGACACCGGCACCCTCTTAAAGGGCCAATGCACAAAATCTCTTTCATAGCCACTCACTCTGGGCTCTGGTACAGGGAGGACAGAGAAGACTAGAGTCTTCAGAGGAGAGACTGGGATTTATAACTCTAGTAAGATAACTGAAGGGACAGCCACCACAATACTAGTACTGAGTCACTCTCCTGCTTCCCGGGTGGAGTACTCCCTTCCATATGGCATCAACTTGGGGGAAAGAAATAGCCCCACCCTCTGGACTGCCTGTTGCCCCATCCTTCAAAGTTCATGTGTTGCAGAGGAGTCAGCTGCCTGGGTCCAAAATGTAGAGGTCTTGGAAAACTCAGGGTGTGTCCATGACAGAGTTGTGTGGCTTTGGGGTGGGGCCATTCCACCCACTTTCTTGTGAACCTGACTGGCGCCTCCTCCTCATGGGAGATATGCTAGCCCCAACCTCTAGACTACTGGTGGCCCATTCTCCCAAATCTTGGTGTTTCCACACTGGCAAAGTCTGAGCCAAATCCAGGAAAGACTGAGATGTATGGCTCTGGGGTGGAGGCCACTCCTCCCACATTCCTCTAAGCATGATGGACACCTCTCCCTCATGGGTAATCCACTAGCCCTACCCTGTTGACTCCCAGCAGCCCTACCCTGTTGAGATGGAGCTCCTGGCAGAGTCTGGGACAAGCTGAGTTGTGTGGCTCTAGGATAGGGAGCATTTTTCCCTTGCATGCCTGACCAGTGCAGAGCCCTCCTTTCACATCTTGGTCTGTTTGGGCCTGATAAGCTCTACTGACCTCACCCTGATGAAACTCTAAGACTCTTCCCTACCACAAAATTGTGTAAGCACGTCGCAGGTGGCAGCTAGACTTGGTATACATTAAGATATTTGCTGAGTGACTGCAGACACAGGACTGACAGAGTTTGACTTGTATAAATCTGGTGAACAACACTCGTGACTACCTGGCAACTGAGAACCTACCTCATGCAACTCGACTACTGCCACAGGCTCTTTTGGTGACTGAGCCTAACAGGCAGCCAGCAGATAGAGCAGGCAGAGGCAGATCTCATGGAGCCTTGGAACTTTTGCTGACCTGCCCCCTGGCCCAGTGCTGCTAAGAGCTGGCCTTGGTGTGCAGCTTGCTCCTTACCGTGCACATCCAGGACCAGCAGAGAAAGGCAAAAAATGTGGATCACTTTGTAGTACCAAACAGGTTGCCAGGGCCAGTAACTTTCAGCATCTGACATTGGCCTGCACCACAGTCTTTCCCAAGAGGCCCCAGAACCAATACACTCAGTGAGCATCTTTAGACAACATCAGAACAGGATCCAATTAGCTTCATAAGTGGCATATCAAAAGAGAGATCTTGGCAGGTACCAGATACTGCTGAAGTGAATTCCACTTCATATGGTTAGCACCTGCACAGCAGCTTGGACACTGTGGTTGGGGTTGATCCTCACAGTCAGCCAGCCTGAGGGTTGACCCCATGCATGAATGAGACCATAGTAATCAGGACTCAATTACAACAGGAAGGCCTACATAACCTCTACAAAAGACATTCCTGGCACTCCCAGCTCAGGTGATCAGTAAGACTGTGCCACTAGGTCTCACAGGACACCTGCTCTATAAGGCCACCTAATACATAAGGCTACCCTAACAAGACTGGGCAACATAGCAGATCTACATAATACAAGAAACAAACACAATGAGGTAACCAAAATGAGAAGACACAGAAACATGTCCAAAATGAAATCTCCAGAAAAAGAGCTAAATGAAATAAAGGCAAACAATTTACAGAGTTTAAAAAATGGTTATAAGTCCTGGCTTGTGTAGCTCAGTGGATTGAGCATGGGTTGGGAACCAGAGGGTCCCGGTTCGATTCCCAGTCGGGGCACATGCCTGGGTTGCAGGCCAGGTCCCCAGTGGGGGCCACGTGAGAGGCAACCATACATTGCTCTTTCCCCCTCCCTTCTCCTCTCTCTGAAAATAAATAAATAAAATCTTTAATAAAAAATGGTTATAAGGCCCTGGCTGGTGTGGCTAAGTGGATTGAGTGCCGGCCTGTGAACTAGAGGGTCGCCAGATCCATTCCCAGTCAGAGTACATGCCTGGGTTGTGGGCCAGGTCCCCAGTATGGGGTGTGTGAGAGGCTGGTAACAAGAGAGGGGCACAGATATCAGGTTTGGGCTTCAAGGTGTACTTATCTTAAGAACAAAGCCCAGATACTACAGACAAGGTAAAAAGTGAACTTCTAAGCAGCTAACTGAAGCTCTGTATCTAATGTCCCTTGTCTGACAGTACTATTGGTCTGGAGGAGAAGCGACCAATAGGTAGGAAGTATGGGAAGAGGAAGACTTTGTACTAGCAGGGTCATAGTGTCATGGTTAAAAAGATGGGCTGTAGCCCTGGCTGGCGTAGCTCAGTGGATTGAGCACGGGCTGGGAACCAGAGGGTCCCGGTTCGATTCCCAGTCAGGGCACATGCCTGGGTTGCGGGCCAGGTCCCCAGTGAGGACCATATGAGAGGCAACCATACATTGCTGTTTCTCTCCCTCTCTTTCTCCCTCCCTTCCCCTATCTCTAAAAATAAATAAATAAAATTTAAAAAAAAAAAAAAGATGGGCTGTAGAGCCAGAATGCCCTAGGTTTCAGGACTGACTTGATGTCTCACATGATGTGTGGTGCTTTCCGAGCCTCCATTTCTGCAAATAAGAAGATAATAATAGCATATAGGCCTGGGGTAAGGAATGAATCCTCAATGGAAAGAAGTGAGCCCAGTGCCCAGCTATGGGAAGTGCTTAGTAAATGTGAGCTAATGTTCTTATCCCTTGCCTGACACTGACACTGACCTTGAATAAAGCAAGCCCCTTCTCAGCAGCTTCCTAATTAGTCACAATGGAAACAGTAGTCTTCACGGTGGCTTAAAAATTACAAAATCTCATTCTAAAACAGTTGTCATTAATATTCTTACCACCATTTCTTACAGACAGCACCAGAGGCTGCGATTTATCTAATGTGAACAATTTAAAATAATATCTGTAAGCATACACATAGCCCACTTTCAATTACTCACTCTAATGGAGAAGATCAGAGTCACGGGTAATCCAAAACTGTGCTGGATCCAAAGTTATCTTTGTTTAGTTTGGAAATGGACTGGATGACCTTCTTTTGTAGTACATTTGCTTTTGGATTCTTTTCTGCTTTGGCTAATAATAAAATGAATTTATATTCTGCAAGCACACTAGCTGGCAGCAAGTGATTGTGCACATAAATATTCTTGGGGAATTTATTGCTGTGAAGAGAGTATTTACTATACATTTTGTCAGTGGTTCTTGAAGTTTAGAGGAGATAAAAATCACACAGAAAACTTGTTAAAATTGCATATTCACAGGTCCAATCCTTTACATTTTGGTTCAGTAGCTGTGGGGTAAGGTTCAGAACTGTATTTTTCTTTTATTATTTATTGCGGTGAAAATTACATAGCACTAAATTTACCATTTTAACCATTTTGTGTGTATAGGTCAGTAGTATTAATCATATTCACATTGTTGTTCAATGGATCTTGAGAATTTTTCCATCTTGCAGAACTGAAACTCTATACCCATTGAACATTAATTTCCCCTCCTCTCTTTCCCAAGCCCTTGGCAACCACATTTCTATTTTCTATTTCTATGATTTTGACTACTTTAGATACTTCATAGGAGTGCAATAATGCAACATTTGTTGTTTTGCTACTGGGTCATTTCACTTTGCATAATGTCCTTAATTTTTATATGTTGTAGATGTGACAGGATTTACTTCCTTTTTAAAGGATGAATAATATTCCACTATATGTACATACCACATATACACATATACAAGGTCTGTCCAGAAGGTATCCACTCATAGAATATGAAAAGTAGAGACATTTATTGAAGAAGATACAAGATAAAAGAAACATTGTGCATAGGACAATGACACCTCAGTCCCCTTCAAAGCAGGCACCTTGGGACCTCACACAGTTCTACCAATCACCATCAGCTGCCTCATTGTATTTTCCTGAATCTCACTGATGGTCTGAAATCTCTTCCCTTTCAAAGGTGATTTTAGTTTTTGGAAAAGCCAGAAGTCACAGGGTGCCAAATCTGGGCTGTAGGGGGGCTAAGTCACCTGGGTGATTTGATGTTTCACCTAAAATCTCTGCATGAGACGTGACGCATGAGTGGGTGTATCATTGTCATGAAGCTGCCTATCACCAGTTGCCCATAGCTGTGAACTTCTGAATCATGCCAATAGTTTCCAGGGAGGAATGTTCAAGCCTAATGCAAAATTCGATGCAGATTCGTTGCTCTACTTGCTCAGTCATTTTGAATGTGACAGTCACACAGTACACATACTCACTCAACAGTGTCTACTTTCCCCACTGACTAGTACAGTGAAGTCATCATTGTTCACATATGCGTGTTCCATTCCACTCTCCTTGGCTGCCAGGTTACATCGTCCTGCAAACTGTTCTCATTATATTAACACACACACACACATGCGCACATATATATCCTTCAACAATGCCTGTCTGTAGTCATACATAGCACAAGATATACTCTAGCTGGGACTTGAACTTTGCTGTACACACATTTTTATAGGTTAGTGCTTTGGAGCTATTATGCTGGTTGAAGGCTTTTCTTTTAAAAGTCCACTGTATTTTCTTAGGTAGAAAGGATTATCATCTTCCATTCACCATTAGATGGCCCATCATTCAAAAATATTCCTTCAAAAAGGTTTATTAAACAACTTTCCTGCAATTATTTGAGTATTGTTATCATGAATTTTAGCTATAGCATAGCATATTATGATATAGTCTTTTAATATCTTTCTTTAAATTGGCTTAATTTTTTACTTGAATGTGCCTATTTTAGAGGTAAAATTAAAGATGAGGGGAAAGAAAGAAAGAGGAATACATAGATGAAAAAAACAATGACTCCAGAGAGAAAGAGCTGCACAAAAGATTAATGGGAAGTAATAATGAGTGTGGAGTTGGTGATTCAGGACTCAAGGGATCAAGGTCAACAGTAATCAGAAAGATGGAGGAAAGTAAAAAGGAATCCTGGGGCAAGTTATCATGGTCTCCTGGGTGATACTCTAAAATTTCCCTGACCTGAGATCCCCTGTTCCAGACAGTCCTGCCTAAACAATCCACACAAGAAAATGCCCTCATAATCCTACATTCTTCTGAGAAGAGTTTTCCTTGATTCCAGAGGCAGCAGAAGTTCTTTAATGCCTGAGGATCTTGGTGATCCTGGCCTACACCAGCTCAGCCTAGATTTATACTGTGATGTGGTCCATTAGATTTTTTTCTGGGGATAATAATGAAGTTGACATGTTAAGTACTCAAAATATTGCTTGGCACACAATAAGCACTGTAGCTAGTTGCCTGCCTCATAAGTTTGGTGTCAGGATTAAATCAGATTACCCCCTATTATCTATTACTTATTAGCCCCTGTTTATTATTATCAACTTTGTCAAGGGATACCTCAGTTCTAGTGCATTCCATCCCTGAATCTATGTCTCTAAGAATCTGATCCTGGTGGGGTCAAAGCTTTTGTTTAGGAAGAAAAGTTGGTACCGAACACCCAGGTCAATAAATCCCATGATGATGTATTCACAGCTTAGAGAAAGAGGCTGGGGCAAGGACCCTCACCCACCTGTTCCAGTGACATGACTCTCACAAAGATCAGCAATGACGTTTTTTCTTGATAATTTCAACCAATGGTTTTCAGCCATTATCTCCTGTGACCTTTTTCTTATACCAGGCAGCAATGACACTGTTGAGTCTTCTCTCCTTCCTGAGACATTATGTTGATTTATATGACATCACACTCCCCAGGTTTCCTCCTTACTCTCTGGTCACTCCTCTGACACTCCTTTGCAGTAACTTCTTCTTCCATCCATCTCTTAACTGCTGGTGACCATTAAGGTTCTTTCTTGGAGAGCCTTCTCTTATTACTGGACATATATGCTCTCTTGGGCAATATTATCCACACCCATGGTTTCAGTGACCCACATGTAGATGACTCTTACGTCTCTACCCCAGATCTCCCATCTGAGCTCTATACTTGTAACTCTGACTGCCAACTGGCCATTTCCTCATGGATGTTTTACAAGTACCTCAAACTCTACATGGTCCTAATTCAACTTACTATTCTTACCTTACCTCTGCAAATAAAAGATCATGTTCCTCTTCCTATGTTTCCTGTCTCTCTTCTTCATCACCTACATCTCATAATATGTAGATAATTCTACTTTTAGAATATTGAATGCATCCACTTCTGTCTGTTTCCACTGCTACCACCCCAATCCAGCTATTGTCACCTTTCACCTGCAACAGAGCTTTCTAATGGGTGTCCTTCCCTCCTGCTTTCCTCCTCCCCAGTTCACTCCTCACACTAAAGTTAGAAGGAATTTTCTGAAACAACAGAGATGATCAGGTCACTCATCTGTGTAAAATCTTTTGACAACTACTCATACTTTTTAGGTAATAATAATTACAGCTTTAGTACTTAATATGTGTCAGGTTTCCTATTGATATATATATATATATAATCACCAACACCCAATGAAGAACTGAGGCCTAGCAACAGCTTATATGAGTTAGTTTGAAACTGCATTTTCCAGCCCCTGTCGAGACCTAAGATGATTGTCCCAGTCAACAGCTTTGTTGCAGCCTGAGCCCATACTACCTAGATAAACCATTTCCAGATTCCTGACCCTTAGAATCTATGTGAGATAAGAGATGTTTGTTGTTTTAGGCTGCCAAGTTCAGAGGAAACTTCTTACACAGCGATAGATAACTAATATACCACTGTAGCATATTACCTCACATTTCATTCACTCATTCATCCATTCAACCAATCAATAACTATTTAATTAGTACCAAATATGAAAATTATGTCTCTGTCCACTCTCTTCCTTTTGTCCCCCATCCCATAACCACAATAAGAAATAATCCCTCAATCCCCAAAAGGTGAAATGAGTTTTCATGTTTCTGTATTTTGTGCTGCCAGAGCTATCCTTTGCCTCTGTCTTAGCCTGGCTACCTCCTCTCCCAGTGCTCCTCAAAGTTCAGTTCCTGGATTGCTTCCAGTCTGAGTTATATGCTGCATTCTTGGGCTCCATTAACACTGTGTACACACCAGTTTCATAACATTTACCTTACCATTGTATAATAATTTTTTCCTTGTTCAGTCAAAGTGAACCTTGAAGGAGGAACTATGTCTTATTCATCTACAATCCCCAGCACCTGCTTGAGGGTTTGTAGAATGCATGAACCAGTGGGTGAATGAATATAAACTTTAGGGAGGCCAGGGATCTTTGTCACCTTTGTTCACTGATATATCCCAAATGACTAGCACAGTGCTTGCTACATAATAAATGCTCAATAAGTGTCTGTTCAATGTTGTAGGTTTTTTTTTAAAGACTTTATTTTTATTTATTTTTTTAGAGAAAGGGGAAGGGAGGGAGACAGAGAGGGAGAGAAACATCAATGTGTGGTTGCCTCTCACATGGCCCCCACGGGGACCTGGCCTGCAACCTAGGCATGTGCCCCGACCGGGAATTGAACCGGGACCCCTTGGTTCCCAGCCCGTGCTCAATCCACTGAGCTACACCAGCCAGGGCCAATGTTGTAGGTTTAATGAAGAAAAGAATATAAAGCAAACAGTCCTTAAACATATGAAAAAGTGCTCAACCACACTATAATAAGTATAAATTAAAGCTGAACTTACATACTATTTCCTTGCTATTCAATTCACCAAAATCTGAATGTTTGACAACACTGTTGTAAAGTAGTAGGGAAATGAGCACACACATTGCTGTTGGAAATGCAAAACGGTATTACCTCCATAGAGGAAAATTTGGCAACATCTATCAACATTTTTAAAATATTTACCTTTCTGGGCATTTATCTTACAGGTATACCCCCACGCTTATGAAACAATTCATACACAAGGGTATTCATTGCCATGTTTTTATAATAGTAAAAAGTTAGAAACAAACCAAATGCCTGTCTACAGGGAACTTGGTACATAAACTATGGCAATCCATATTATGTAATATTGTACAATTGTTAAAAAAAGATGATTGAGGAAGCTGTCTCTGTACTGATGTTGAAATATCTTTACGATATACACTATGGTGAAGAAAGCAAAGTACAGAAAAGGTTATATAGTGTGCTACCTTCATAGAAGAAAGGAGAAAAATATGCAAAAGACACAAACATATATTTGCACAAATATTAAGTGGTTATTTAAGAAGTTAATAAAAGTTGTTACCTATTAGAGGCAAGAGGATTGGACAAAGAATGGGGTAAATTCAGACAGGGGAAGAAAGATGTCTTAATGTATCCCTTTTAAATACTTTTGAGTTTTGAGTCATGTTAATGTACTACCTATTTAAGAACATTAAATTACAAGAAAAACAGCTCTGTTTTTAACTAGTTATGTAACTGAAAAGAAAAACTCATTCCATGAAACATACAGAGTGGGCAAAAAGTAAGTTTACAGTTCTGAGTACACAAAACAGAGTTTATTCTTACATTATTATATATACCTTCTCTTATTGTACTATTTTCCATACAAACAATTGTAAATCTACTTTTTCCCTACCCCTCTATTAATGTATTTCTGCAAAGGACATGTGCAGTTAAACTCGGAAGTGAGCTTGAAACCAAAGAGATCAGACATGCATGGTGAAATTTCAGGCAGCAGCAGCAGTCCAGTGGAGGGAAAGAAGGAGCCTCCTAACCCCCCTGCAATCATACCTCCTATTCTGCCTTTACACAGGCCTTGTATTTTCTCAGCACAGGCTCTGCTCTCATCCCGTTTGGCACCTTGTCCACACATTCAGCAAACAGAGCCTAGATGGTAAGCTCCTATAAACCAGGGCAAATACTAAGCCCCAGGTTGTCCCAATATCTGCAAATGCTAGCTGTGGTCAGTACAAATGAACTTCTTTTACTCATGGAGAATCAAGGCTTTTTGAAGAAATGTATGTGGAATAGAAATGTAGGAAGGTGCCCTTGGCCTTCTTGAAGCAGAAACAAAAAGAAATAGGAAAAGAAAAAGCTATAGTCAGCCACTGATAGCAAAGCCTGAGCAGTTTATTTGGTGCAAATCCTATGATCATGAATGTCTCAGAGCTGTAATTCTGATTAACCTGTGCTGTCAGGGGGGTGTAAAACCCCCAGAAGATTAATGTTTTGTATGGTAATAAGGTGGCAGGCTTGCAACTCTGAGCTTATCACTCATGAATCAGGAACTGGGATAAGAGGCTTCAAGAGACAACAACATTTCGTAATGATTTATTTTTTCTGCTGGAAAGATACCTATCAAGCCCAGATTTATTAGTTTCTGCTACCACTGCCTTCTTTGGTAAACAGTCCAAATATTCCAGTCCACAACTCTCTCCCTTCTCCAGTTTGTTTTGTGGCATCAGGATATCTGGGAGATGGCATTATGTGTAGGTGAATGGCAAGGGGCAAGGCTGATTTGGTAATTATCTCTGTTTTCTAATCCCTATTAAAAGGTAGATACCTCAGAAACTAGTGTGAAGCTGTTTCAATGGGAAACCAATTTTGATATTGCTTATCATCCTTTCCCAGGGCACCCTTTTAAAAAAAGAATGAATGTTAAGCTGGCCTATCTGTTGTCCTAAACTGTGTAAGTTATAGCACCTAAAATTTAACTACAACTTTGTAAATCTGCTGATTTAAATAGTAGTGGTCTTGGTGGGCAGGTGGTTAGGGGGTGGAGAGATCAGGCAAAAACAAAGAACTCATGCACATGGACAACAGTGTGATGATTGCAGGGGAAAAAGAGAAGGGGAGGTGGAAGTGGCTATAAGGGGGATAAATGGTAATGGAAAAATGCAAATAAAAATAAATAAATTATATAACAAAAATAGTAGTACTCTCCAAAATTTGAATGGCATATACTACATATAAGCTGTGTAAAGACTCAATTTATCTATAAGATGAGGATAATTATATTATGTAAAAAGGTTGTTGTGGGGATGTATAGGAGACTGTTCTGCATGGCATGGGCCCAGCTCCGACTTGGAAAGGCCAGTGGAAAGCGAGGTCCGGTACACAGGACCCATGCCCATAGATAGGTTCTCCCATGGGAAATCAGGCCTGCATTGGACCTAAGCTGCTTTGAGACTTACTTTTTTTGCTAAAACTCCCTCACCCTGAATTGAGGCAGCAAACGTTTACTGCATATCTTTAAAGTAACTTCCTAAAATCTATGCTAAACCTTCCAAGGATAAGTGTAACCAGTTCAAGCACTTTTCCCTTTACATTTGCAAATATCCTTCTTTTTTGATGTAATTAGCAACATCCTCCCCTTTGTTTTCTGTAAAATGTAACCACCTAAAGTGAACCTGAGCATAGTAAATGAGGACCATCCTCAATGTAATGTGCCCAGAAAAGCAATAAAAGCTTGTCAAGGCAAGGGTCGAGGCACTCTCCTCTTGAGAGAGTGGCCATGCTGTCCCTTTTCCTCTACAGGATTCAGTAGTCTATGTGAATTTGTCTCGTCTCAGCCACAACGCCACAGACCCCACAAGCCGGGGTCCACACCAGGGATGAAATCAGATAAAGATATGCACAGTTAGTGCCTAGCAGTCATTCAATAGCTATTGTTATTGCAGATACATGGGGTTCAGAAATTAACTCCACCACTCACTTAACTATGTGACCTTGGACAACTTACATAACCTTTCTACACTTGAGTTTTCACATCTTTAAAATTGAGGTAATAACTTCCAGCCAAGATGGAGGCATAGGTAGACACACTGTGCCTCCTCGCACAACCAAGAGGGACAACAATTTAAAAACAAAAAACAACCAGAACTGACAGAAAATTGAACTGTATGGAAGTCTGACAACCAAGCAGTTAAAGAAGACACATTCATCCAGATCGGTAGGCAGGGTGGATCAGGGCAGAGAAGGCGCATGGCAATCCAGCGGTTAGTGGAGCAGGGCAGGCAATGCTGTAGCTAGCCAGCCGGACCACGGCTGGTGGACCCAGCGAAACCCACAACTGGCCAACCTGGACCCAGCAGGGCTGAGACTGGTGGAGCAGGTGGTCCCACATTTGCATGCAGATAAACCGGGAGAAACAGCTGGGGAGCAAAACAGACCGCGCAGCCCAGGGTTCCAGCGAGGGGAAATAAACCTTTAAACCTTTGAATGAAAACACCTCTGGGGTTGAGGCGGCCATGGGAGGAACTCCCAGCCCCACAGGGGAGTTCTATGGAGAGACCCACAGGGTCCTAGAATGTACACAAGCCCACCCAACTGGGAGTCAGCACAGAAGGGCCCAATTTGCTTGTGGGTAGCGAGGGAAGTGACTGAAGGCGGGCAGAGAGCAGAGCAAGCGCCATCATTCCCTCTCAGACCCCTTCCCCATGGACGGCATCACCACACAACAACGTGGGTTACCCCACCCTGGTGAACACCTAAGGCTCTGCCCCTTATATGTAACAGGTGCATTGAGGAAAAAAAATGGCCCAAATAAAAGAACAGATCAAAACTCTAGAAAAATACAACTAAGCCACAAAGAGATAGCCAACCTATCAGATGCATAGTTCAAAACATTGGTAATCATGATTCTCACAGAATTGGTTGAATTTGGTCACAAATTAGATGAAAAAATGAAGACTACACTAAGTGAAATAAGAGGAAATGTACAGGAAACCAATAGGGATGGGAAGGAAACTGGGATTCAAGACAATGGTGTGGACCAGAAGGAAGAAAAAAAAAAACATTCAACCAGAAAACAATGAAGAAACAAGAATTCAAAAAAATGAGGAGAGGCTGAGGAACCTCCAGGACATCTCTAAATGTTCCAACATCTGAATTATAGGAGTACCAGAAGGAAAAGAGGAAGAGCAACAAATTGAACACTTATTTGAACAAATAATGGAGGAGAACTTCCCCAATATGGCAAAATAAATAGACTCCAAGGAAGTCCAGGAAGTTCAGAGAGTCCAAGAGAAGTTGGACCCAAAGAGAAACACAGCAAGACACATCATAATTACATTACCCAAGATTAAAAATAAGGAGAGAATCTTAGAAGCAACGAGAGAAAAGGGGACAATTACCTACAAAGGAATTCCCATAAGACTGTCAGCTGATTTCTCAAAAGAGAGCTTTCAGGCAAGAAAGGGCTGGAAAGAAGTATACCAGGTCTTGAAAGGCAAGGACCTACATCCAAGATTACTCTATCCAGCAAAACTTTCATTTAGAATGGAAGGGCAGATAAAGTGCTTCTCAGATGGGGTCAAGTTCAAGGAGTTCATCATCACCCAGACTTTATTATATGAAATGTTAAAGGGATTTATATAAGACATGGAGCGTTATCAACAGGGGAGTGGGAGGGGGAGAGAGGGGGAAAGGTACAGAGAATAAGTAGCACAAATGGTAGGTAGAAAACAGACAGGGCGAGGTTAAGAATAGTATAGGTAATGTAGAAGCCAAAGAACTTAGGTGTATGACCCATAGACAAGAACTAAAAAGGAGGAATGTGTGGGGGGGGCAGAGGGGAATAAAGGGGGGAAATGGGACAACTGTAATAGCATAATCAATAAAATATATTTTAAAAAATTGAGGTAATAATCTTCATAAACCTATGAGGTAGGTACTTTTAAGCATAGGTTCAAGACCAACCACAGTGCCTAGCATAGTAATCACTCAAGAAGTGAAAGCTAGTAGGTATAGTAATAAATGGAGGAAGAGTAAGAGAGGGAGGAAGAGGAGGGTTAGAAATGTAAATAAAATTACATGGAGAGAGATTTGGCTCAGGCATAAGAACTTAATGACGCAAAAGAGTAGATCTTAGAAGTCCTCATTACAAGAAAAAATATTTCTTGTAACTAGGTATGGGGCCGGATGTTCATTGGACTTACTGTGGTGATCATTTCACAATATATACAAATATTGAATCGTTATGTTGTATACTTCAAACAAATAAAGTATCATATGTCAAATGTACCTCAATAAAAAAATAAACTTCAGCCCTGGGTGGTGTGGCTTAGTGGACTGAATGTTGACCTGTGAACCAAAGGGTTCCCAGTCAGGGCACATGCCTGGGTTGTGGGTCAGGTCCCCAGTTGGTAGCACACAAGAGGCAACCACATATTGATGATTCTCTCCCTCTCTTCTCCTCTCTTTAAAAATAAATAAATAAAATATTTTAAAAAATCTTCAAACTCCTCAGTATTGTATACAAAGCTTTTTAAGATCTCTGCCCCCTTCATGTTTTTCTTTTTTTTAAGATTTTATTTATTTATTTATTTCTAGGATTTTCTATGTACACTATCATGTCATCTGCAAAATTCGCAGGTGAATTTTATCAAACATTCTGAGAAAAACTAACACCTGTCCTTTTTAAACTATTTCATAAAAGAGGAAGGGAGGCTCTGAAACTGATTTTATAAGGCCAGCATTATCCTAATTCCAAAACCAGATAAAGACACTACAAAGAAAGAAAACTATAGGCCAATATCCCTGATGAACATAGATGCTAAAATCCTCAACAAAATATTAGCAAATTGAGTACAGCAATGCATCAAAAATATTGTATACATGATCAAGTGTGATTTATTCTGCAAATTCAAGGTTGGTACAACATTTAGCAAACCACATAAACAAAATGAAAGATAACAACAACATGGTCATATCAATAGATGCAGAAAAAGCATTGTGAAAAAATCCAATACCCATTTATGATAAAACCTCTCAGCAAAGTGGGAATAGAGGGAAGATACCTAAACGTTATAAAGGCCATATATGACAAACCTACTGCAAGCATCATACTCAACAGGCAAAAACTACAAGAATTCTCCTTAAGATTGGGAACAAAACAGGGATGTCTGCTTTTACTTCTCTTATTCAACATAGTAGTGGAAGTCCTAGCCACAGAAATCAGACAAGAAGAAGAAATAAAAGGCATCCAAATTGGAAAGGAAGAAGTAAAACTGTCTTTTTTTGCAGATGACATGATACTGTACATAGAGAACCCCAAATATTCCACCAAAAAACTAGTAGAACTGATGGATGAATTCTGCAAAGCAGCAGGATACAGAATTAATATCCAGAAATCAGTTGCATTTTTATATGCCAATAATGAACTAACATAAAGGGAATTTAAGAAAATAATCCCATTTACAATTGCTTAAAAAAGAATAAAATACCTAGGAATAAATCTAGCCAAGGATGTAAAAGACCTGTACTCAAAGAATTATAAGACACTGAAGAAGAAATTGAGGAAGATACAGATAAGTGGAAGCACATTCTGTGTTCATGGATAAGAAGAATTAAAATCATTAAAATGGGAGTGGGGAGGGGAGAGGCTGCAAATAACTGTAATTAAACAAAAAAAATAATAAAAAAAATAAAATCATTAAAATGTCCACACTACACAAAGCAATGCATAGATTCAATGGAATCGCTATCAAGATTCCAATGATGTATTTTGCAGAACTAGAACAAATATTTGAAAAATGTATATGGAACCACAGAAGGCCCCACATAGCAACAGTGATCCCGAGACAGAAGAACAAAGTTGGAGGAATCATGCTACCTAATATCAAACTATACTACAAGGTCATAGTAATCAAAACAGCATGGTACTGGCATAAAAATAAACACATAGATCAATGGAACAGAATGGAGAGCCCAGAATAAACCCACACCTTTTTAGTCAATTAATATTTGACAAAGAAGGTGAGCACATACAAGGGACTAAAGATAATTTATTCAATAAATGGTGTTGGGAAAATTGGACAGATATGTGCAGAAAAATGAAACTAGACCACCTTCTTACACCACACACAAGAATAAATTCAAAATGGATCAAAGACTTAAATGTTAGACCTGAAACCATAAAAATCCTAGAAGAAAATATAGACAGCAAAATCTCAGACATTGCTTATAGCATTTTTTCCCAGATATATCTCCCCAGGAAACAGAAACAAAAGAAAAAATAAACAAATGGGACTACATCAAACTAAAAAGTTTTTGCACAGCAAAGGAAATCATCAATAAAATTTTTTTAAAAACCCACAGAATGGAAGAACATATTCACCAAAATATCTGATACGAGGTTAATGGCCAAAATTTATAAAGTACTTACATAACTGAACACCAAAAAACCAAATAACCCAATTTAAAAATAGGCAAAGGACATAAATAGACACTTCTCCAAAGAGGACATACAGATGGCCAACAGATAAATGAAAAGATGCTCAATGTCACTGATCATCAGAGAAATGCAAATTAAAACCACAATGAGAATGGCTATCATCAATAAATCAACAAACAACAAGTGCTGATGAGGGTGTGGAGAAAGGGAAACCCTTTTGCACTGTTGGTGGGAATGCAGACTGGTGCAGCCACTGTGGAAAGCAGTGTGAAGATATCTCAAAAGATTAAAAATGGATCTGCTTTTTGACCCAGCAATTCCACTTCTGGGAATATATCTGAAGGAACCCAAAACACTAATTCGAAAGAACATAAGCACCCCTATGTTCATTACAGTGTTATTTACAATAGCCAAGATATGGTAGCTGTCCAAGTGTCCACCAATAGATGAGTGGATCAAACAACTATGGGACACTTACACAATGGAATACTACTCAGCTGTAAAAAAGAAGAAAATTTAACCCTTTGCAACAGTATGGATGGACCTGGAGAACACCATGCTAAGTGAAATAAGCCAGGCAGAGAAAGACAAATACCATATGATTTCACTTACATGTGGAATCTAATGAACAAACTGAACTAACAAGCAAAACAGAGACAGACTCATAAATGGAAAGCAGATGACAGCTAGTGCGTGGGGGCAGTTAAAAGGTGGAGGGATTGAGCACAAAGGAAAAGGACTCATGGACATGGACAACAGTGTGGTGATTGCTGGAGGTAAGTGGTTATAAGGGGACTAAATGGTAATGGAAAAAATACAGTAAAGGTTAATTTTTTTTAAAAAAGTACAGGAGGAAGTGGAATAAGCTTTTGTTCTTTGGAAACTGTGTTTATGGGTCACTCGTGAAGACTTTAGACAAAAAATTTGCATAGATAGTCCCAGGAAAATTCCCCTTTCCAATTTCAACTAATGAGATAAAGTTAAAGCCAGAAGTGGATTGCTTCCTGTCTGTTTTAACAGATTCATGAAAGCATGGAATTTGAAGATGGGTTCTGGGATTACCTTCACTGCAGGTTTGCTTTCCTAACTGTCACGTGTGTGTGTCGAGTTTTCTGTATACACTCAAGTGCTGGTGAATAGCAGGTAGCACCCAAGGATATCAGAGTATTAGAAAAAACAAGCACAGGCTTTAAACTTCCTATGAGTATAATAGGCAGTCTTTTGGTGGGTATTTGAATAGTAACTGAAGTTAGTTACTGGCTAAATTTCAAGACTATTCCACTGGGAGCCTTACTCAAACACCTTTCATGAGATTTAAAAATACATATAGAAATTATCTCTAGTTTGGGTCTCTCTCTCTCTCTCTTTCTCTCTCTCTGGCTCTCTCTCCTATTCATGAACACATAATCAGTGCCAGGCTGAAAGTTCCCCAAACTTAAATATTCTGGCCTGATTCAATACTTAGGGTCGTGTGTTCTGATGGTGTGCATTTTACATGCATCCCAAAGATGTGTTTTGCTCAGCTCAATATTTGATCATTATTTTTTGGCAATTCAATATTATTGAAAAGCAAGGAAATTTTGCATGTTAAATAGTTCTTTTGGCTCTTTTGAAAATGTGGAGGTTCTCCCAAATCTAGGCACGCAGTTGGACATACAGCAACACTGGGCTGAGGCTGAGTAGCGGCTGCCCTGTTTGAAGAGAGTATGCACCTTGCCCCCCTAATTCAATTCCATACCACCACTTCCTCTTATCTACACAGCGCTGAGGCAGCCTGTCAATTGCATCATATTATCTCCCTTTGCACTGCTTTTTCATAATTAAGATTGGCCTTTGCTCTCCAGTTGACCACAGAGACTAGCCCACCACACCCACTAGGTTAAATTCAGTTGCCTACCTGGCTCCTGTAGTCACTAAGTCTGTGTCTGAGTTTCTGACTCCTACTCTAAGAGCACAGGGCTGGTCTTTGACATAGGCAGAGTTTGTACCTGTCAGCACTGATTGGTGGGATAAACTGCCAACTGAAAGTCCCTATGCCTCAAAAATAGCTTCCTGGTGCCCTGCCTGTCTGAAATTCACAGTCAACCTCTTAGATTAAAAAAACTTAGTTTTCCCCTTTCCAAATGAACACATATTACTTGTGAGAGGCAACCCATTATGCTAGTTTCCAGGAACATGAAAAGGAGAGAGTGCATCAGAAGGCTCTTAGAAGGGATTTAGAATTGCTAACAGTGATTCAGATTACTTAGCTAGTCTCCAGCAACAGAGAGAGAGGGAGAGAATCAGATACAGAACAAGTAAGTTTTGCTGAGGGGAGGGCATGGAGATAGGCACAGAGTCAGAGGGCCAGCCCAGTGTGGGCAGGCACTGCTGGGCAGCAGGAAGGTCCTGTGGGTAGTGGAGGGATGAAAGGAATTGCTCCAAAGGAGTAGAGAAAATGACAGAAAACCATCTGCCTTTTGTGGCCAGTGGGGCCTTCAGAGAAAGAACAAGTTTGTTCTTTAGAAAAGACTGCTTGGTTGGGTGTAACTCACAGGTGGTATGAAGGCCAGAACTCTATAAATAGATCCTCTTGCAGTTACTAGGGGCTATTTTTAATCCTCTCAACATTATATGTTGGCAGACAGTGTCCCTGTAGGAAAGCAGGAAAGCAGAGAGAGTCAAACCATGCAGCATTTGGTAATTCCCTAGGGAGAGGGATTTATTTTTGTTGTTTTTTTTCCATTCCCAGCACACTCTGCACTGCCCCTTCACCACTCCTGTCCTGCAAACCTGGCATTTATTAACTACAATTCCTCCCTAGCACCTTGAACTCAGTAGGTTAAGCTCTTCTAGCAGCCACACAGCTGCCCAAACTAGCCCATCCACCACTCCCTGACATGCTCCTCCAGACAGCAGCAGGATCCCAGGACTCTCCTTGTTCCTTCACTTCCCACCCTCATAGGCTTCATTCACAGGCAGTTCTTTTTTGCTGACCTGGGTTTGCTTTCAGGCTTTCATTAGAATGGACTCTGCTCTCCAGGGTAATGGCAGTTTTGAATACATGGGGAAGCAGGTGGTGAAGGGTGACATTTTTTTTCTTCTGGGGGGAGCACCGACTAGAAAAGGTCTGTGCAATCTGGGCAGGAGACCCCTCACGGCAAATGAGTAGGCAGTGGACAAAATGAAGGAAATGGATGCAGACAGGGGAAAGACTTTGCCTACCTTAATATTTCACTCCGCCTCTTTCCCTTTTATTGACCTCCAGGTCAGGCCATATCTCTTGTGACTCTTTGTCACTGATCCCCCCCCACCATCCTCCACTTGCACTCCATTGCCAGGGGCCCAGCTCTTTCTTCCAAGTTGCCTCCTACCACGTGGGCCCAGACTGCATCATGCTGATTTACAGATTACTCAGATGAACAGTTAACACCCACCTCCCCTCAGGCTTGACAGCTTGCATTTCCATGAACATGACAAGAAGGGTGGAAATACTTATTATCTACTTTAGTCTGAATTAAAGCCAATCCTCCCAGGGCCCACAATATTCCCCTACAGCAGTGGTAGGTACTTGGAGAGGCTGTATGAACACTTCAGGCCACTGGGAGTGCTTGGGAAATGGTAATTTACTAAAGTCAACCCTTGTTTCTTGCCATGAATTATCTACTTTGTGGATTATCTGTGGGTAATGTCTTTCTGTAAATTGGTTTCCCTGCCTCCCAGCTGATTTCCAAGCTGTCTTTTCCCCTGCTCCCATGACAGCCTGTGGATGTGTGCTTAAGGAATGCAAACTTGAACATTTGCCTACGCAAAATGGAAATCCAGAGGAAGATTAGATAGGGATGGGGGTCACAGTCCTCTAGTTCTTTCCTATGTCAGCAAGAAATTATTTGGAGCCTTCAATTAAATCTCAAAATTCTGAGTGCATACTATGTGCAAAGGCCCTGGGTTGGTACTTGTATCTGTCCAACTTGGATTGTTAATAGAAAAGAGCAAATGTGAATGAAATTGATTAACCAAGAATGCAAATTATACATTCTTATCATCATCATCATCATCATCATCATCATCATCACTAAGACAGCTAACATTTATATAGAATTTATTATGTGCCAGACACAGTTCAAAGAGCTTTCCATGCATGAATTTACCTAATCATTACAACTCCAATTTGAGGTATTATTAACCCTGCTTTAAAATAAGGCAAGGAAACTGAATAGCAGAGAGATTGAGTGACTTGCTAAAGTTTATGTAGCTGGCACCTAGGTAGCCTTTATCTACAGTTCATGGGATTGACACTGCACTAAACTGGCTTTTACTACATACATTATATTTGTATTTTCCATTGTTACAGAACTACCATTTTCTTTGCTTGTGATTCTGTGTGTCAGAAATCCCAACATAGTATGGACAACTTGTCTCTGCTCCATGATGTCTGAAGCCTCTGCTCAAACAGCTGAGGCCTGGTCAAAATGTCTTGACTTGGTCCCTATGTCTGAGGTTTTAGTTCTTACTATCTACTGAATTACTGGATTTTCTTCCACATAATTTTTCAATATGGGCTTTCTCACAGCATGGTGTTCTCATATTTGTCAGACCTCTTACATGGTAGTTGACTGACCCTGAAAGAATGCAAACATACTTTATGCATCTGAAAAACTAGAACTGGAACTAGGCACAGCTTTACATATACCACATTCTACCAATCAAAGAAAGACATGAGACCACACCAGTTTCAAGAGAAGAAAAAACAGACTCCATTCCTTGATGAATGAAGTAACATGCTTAAGGGAAATTCATATATCCACAGTGGGGAATTGTAGCCCTATGTTTTCACACGTGTCAAGGAGCAAAGTCTCTCGTGGAACATAAGCCGGCATACATGGACCCAAGTTCGTGGAGGCAGAATTTCCTGTGGGGAAATAGGCTATGTTCCTTAGATTTAAAATAAAACCTTGCTCTTGCTAAGAAACCTCTCTCTCCCTGGATCAAAAGAACAAATGCAAATGCTTAACTAGCTTCCTTAGACCAATGCTAATCCTTTCAAAGTTCAGCCATACCTCTTGTCTTCTCATAACCCTTTTGATGTACCTTCCAGGCTGTCTAGCACCTAAAGTGAATCTACAATCTATGCATGGTTAATGAATACCATTCTGAGGTAATGTCCCAGAGAACAGCAATAAAAACCCCTGGACCCAAGGCTCGAGGTCTCTCCAAGATCATAATGGAGGGGATGCATGGTCCCAGTTCTCTATTCCTGCGTGTTTCTGTGTGAGATTATTTACGCATTCAATCATGGCCAACATGGATTCTGCCAGACAGAATCCACCACACATGCTAAACTAAAAGAAGTAATTCATGGTGGCCATCTTTGGAGACTACCAAACCATTTATATATATAACTTCATATGTGTGTGTGTGTGTGTGTGTGTATTGTTGTATATATATGTATACACACACATATATGTATATATATTCATATGTTTTTGTGTGTATGTGTGTATATGTACATATATATACATAAATGTATGCATATATATAAAAAAATGGTCTGTCCAGAAAGTGTCCAGCCAAGTACTATGAAAAATAGACATTTATTGAAGAAAATACAAGATAAAAGAAACATTATACATAGGACAATGACACCTCAGTCCCCCTCAAAGTACACACCTTGCGACCTCACACAGTTCTCCCAATCGCCATCAGCTGCCTCATCGTATTTTCCTGAATCTCATTGACGGACTGAAGTCTCTTCCCTTTCAAAGGTGATTTTAGTTTTGGGAAAAGCCAGAAGTCACATGGCACCAAATCTTGGCAGTAAGGGAGCTCAGTCACCTGGGTGATTTGATGTTTGACAAAAAAACTGCACCAGACATGATGCATGAGTGGGCACGTTGTTATGATAAAGCTTCCAATCACCAGTTGCCCATAGCTGTGGCCTTCTGAATTATCCAAATAGTTTCTGTGGAAGAATGTTCAAGCTTATCTCAAATTGTGATGCAGATTTGTGCTCTGCTTACTCAGTCATTTTGAATGCTATGGCCACATAGTACACATGCTCACTCAAAAGTGTCTACTGCCCACCACTGACTAATACAGTGAAGTCGTCATTATCCACTCATGTGCATTCCAGTCCACTCTCTTTGGTTTCCAGATTACATTGTTGTCCTGCAAAGTGTTCTCATTACTTTAACAATGGCTGGACTTTTCCCGGACAGACCTATACATCAATGTGTGTGTGTATACACACACACACACACACACACACACACACACACACACACACACATATATACACACACATCGATATACATCAATGTGTGTGTGTATATATATGGTTTTTTCCCATATTACCTAGCTGGATTCTTTCTGGACAGACCTCTCATATACACACACACGCGCGCACGCGCACACATTGATGGGGAAAAAAGCCATCTTCTGGCTAAGATGGAAGCATAGGTAGATACACTTTGCTTCCTCACACAACCAAAAGAAAGACAACAACCAATTTAAAAACAGAAAACAACCAGAACTGCCAGAAAATCGATGTGTGGAAGTCCAACAACCAAGGAATTAAAAAAGAAACATTTATCCAGACCAGCAGGAGAGGTGGAAATAGGCAGCTGGGGCGGAGAGAACATGCATCAAGGCAGTGGCTAGCAGACAGGGCAGTCCCACATGCGCATGCGGATAAAATGCAAGGAACGACTGAGGAGTGAGACAGACCGCACAACACAGGGTTCCAGGACCGGAAAATGAAGCTTCAAAACCTCTGGCTATAAAAACCTGTGGTGGTTGTGGTGGTGAGATAAACTGCCAGTCTCACAGGAGAGTCTGTTGGAGGGACTCACAGGAACATATACAAGAACATACACAAGCCCACACACCCAGGTATCAGCACCAGAAGAACACAATTTGCTTGTGGATAGCAGGGGAAGTGACTGAAAGCAAGGCAAAAGCCAAGTAAGCAGCATTGTTCCCTCTTTCACCTCTCCCCCACATACAGCTCCACGACACAGTAAAGTGGGTTGTACTACCCTGGCAAATACCTAAGGCTCTGCCACTTACAACATAACAGATGCACCGAGACAAAGAAATATGGCCCAAATGAAAAAAAAGAGATCAAAACTCCAGAAAAAGTACAACTGAGCGACAAGGAGATAATGAAACTATCAGATGCAGAGTTCAAAATACTGATGATCAGGATGCTGACAGAACTGATTGAGTACAGATGCAAAATAAAGGAAAAAAATGAAGGCTATACAAAGTGAAATGAAGAAAAATACACTGGGAACCAATGGTGATGGGAAGGAAACTGGAACTCAAATCAACAATATGGAGCAGAAGGATGAAATAAACATTCAGTTGGAACAGAATGAAGAAACAAAAATTCAGAATAATGAGGAGAGGCTTAGTAACCTCCTGGACAACTTTAAACATTCCAGCATCTGAATCATAGGGGTGCCAGAAGGAGAAGAGGAAGAGCAAGAAATTGAAAACTTATTTGAAAACATAATGAAGGAGAACTTCCCCTATCTGGCAAAAGAAATAGACTTCCAGGAAGTCAAGGAAGCTCAGAGAGTTCCAAAGAAGTTGGACTCAAGGAGAAACACACCAAGACACATCATAATTACATTCCCCAAGATTAAAGATAAGGAGAGAATCTTAAAAGCAGCAAGAGAAAAGGAGACACTTACCTACAAAGGAGTTCCCATTAGACTATCAGCTGATTTCCCAAAAGAAGAAACCTTGCAGGCAAGAAGGGGCTGGAAAGAAGTCTTCAAAGTCATGAAAGGCAA
>PVJI01015943.1:0-39581 GCA_004026765.1 Micronycteris hirsuta
TTAGAGATTTAAGGGACGTTCTTTTTATATAAGATGAGAAATATTAAAATTTTGTTTATATGCTGGTAGGAATGATCTAGAAAAGAGAAGGTGCTGATAATACAAGAGAAAGAGGTTAAGTTCAATATTCAGTTGTCAGCAACTATTTATTGAATCTTACACAAGCACTGTTCTAGAACCTTGAAGTATGGCATGAATGTTCTAGTTTGGATGTAGATAAATAAACAAGGAGTATTAAGTAAAGTACAGGATTTATCATTTACTAAATAAAAAAGTAATGGAGGCAATTTTGGATATGGTGGCCAGGTAGGATCTCACTGAGAAAATGGTATTTGAATAAAGGCCTGAAATGGGGCAGGAAAAGAGAGTTGCAACTGCTAAGGTCCCAATTCAAGATTACACCCGGTACCTTTGAGGAATAGCAGGAAGGCCAGTGAAGTTGAGTATGAGTAAATGAGAGTAAGGAGAAAATATCAGAGATATAATAGGAAACCAGATCTTGTGGGCTTGGTAGCATCCATTTAAGGATGCTAGTTTCTATTCAGAATGGAAAGGAAAGCCAGTGGAGAATATTTAGCAGAAAATAGCATCGTTTCAAAATATATTGAAGGTAGACTTGCAGATGTATCAGATATAGGATGTGAGAGAAAGAAGGAGTGTATTATACGGGTTTTTTAACAGAGTACCAGAAGAATGAAGTTGTCATTCACTAGACTGTGGAAGACTAAGTATGGATCTGTAAACAGAGAATAAAGAATATATAATTTTATACTAACCAAAATAAATGTAGTAACTAATAAGCTTGTGGAAACAAAAGTAGGAAAAAGAAAGTTTTTATTAACAACCTCTATTTTAGCCTCTATTTTAGTGCATTGCAAGGACCAGAAACCTAGATTTGAGCCAACCTACCATAGGAATTCAGCTGATGCAGGTTGATTCAATATGCCAATGTGAGGGTTCTTATCAAAACCAGGTAAAACACTGGCCGCACGTTCCTATTTTCTCTCCCTTTCATTATAAAAGTCACTGGCTTGACCAGAGGTTTTAGACGGTTTTAGGATGGAAGCTGGCCATTTTCTCTGGTTGCTGGCACCTGAATAAACCTCTTTCTTTTCAGCAGCACCTGTCTCCTAAGTGTTGGCTGTTTTGCAGAAGGCAGCTGAGGCTGTGTGCAGTACCAGATCTATTTGGGACAAACATCATGTGATCAGTTTTAAATAAACTAAGATGACAAGTAGACATTTAAATGGAGATACTGATTAGGCAATTCTATATTGAAGTCTATGGTTCAAAGAAAATGTCTAGAATAGAGGTCTAAATGTCAGGGTCATTAACAGATAGAACTGTGAAACTGAATGATTATGTAGGAGGTGAGTGTAGATATTAAAAATAAGTATTCCAAGGCCTAAGCCATGAGGAATATATTATTATTAGGTATAGTATTATATGGATGAGAAATATATATATATATATATATATATATATATATATATATATATATATATATATATGTCAAATGAGACTGAAAAAAGTCATCAGAGAGGTAGAAGGGAAATAAGAGAGTAATGTCTAGGAGACCAAGGGTTTGGTCAGTTGTGCTGGGTGAGGGTGCACCGGTAACAAGTAAAGCCAACATTGTAAAAAGGAGGAAGCCTATATAATTGTATTAAATGCTACTCATGGGCCAAACTAAGTGAGAGCCAAGAACTGACCATTGCTTTTAGCAATGAGGATGCCATTAGTGACCTTGAAAAGAGCATTGTTGGTGGCTAGTTGGAACAAAAGCCTGATTGAGTTTGAGAGAGAATTATAAGAGAATAATTGGAGACAGGAAGAAAACACTTCTCTATAAAGAGGTGTTGGCTAAAGAAAGAGATAGGAAACAACTTGTGGTGAGAGCTGAAGGAAAATACAGAATTCGTATGGAAGAAATATTAAAATACTTGCATGTCAATAGAAATAGCCCAGGGTGCCAATGTTTTTGCTTTTGCTCATTCCCTACATCTCTGACTGAATTTTCTCAGTCTCTCTTTCTGTCTCTTACTTCAACTTCATGACTTCTAAATATTGGAATCAGACAAGTTTCAGTCCTTGGACCTCTTTTCTTTTCCTTTTTCATTAACTTTCTAGGTGATTTGCTCAAACTCATGGTATCTGCATGATCAATTAAATTTATATCTCCAGCCCAATCTCTTTCCTGAACTCTAAATTCATAAATACAATTTGGTTTTTAACACCACTACTTGGACATTTGAACGAACACCTCAAACATAGCATGCCTAACACTGAGCACCTGATATATCACCACCCTGGATAACTCCTGGCCAAGTTGTACTTTCCACACTCTTCTTCCCCATTAGTTAAGTAAGTAATCATTGAATTCATTCAGTTGTTTAGGCCTACATACTGTAGTCTGCCCTTAGCCACGTGGAATATGTTCCAAGACCCCTGGTGGATGCATAAAACCATGGATAGTTCCCAAAACTATAAATACTGTTTTTTCCTATACATATACATATCTACAATAAAATTTAATTTATAAATTAGGCCAAGTAAAATATTAACAATAATAAAGACAGAACAAGTTAAAATATACTGCAATAAAACTTATATAGATGTGGCATTATTGAATAAAATAAGATGGGATACTGCAACAGTTGATCTGATAACTTAGACAGCTACTAAGTGACTAGTGGAAGGGAGAGTGTGTATGTAAACATGGATATGCTGGACAAGGGGATGATTTACGTCCCTGGAGAGATGGGGTGGGACAGCACAAGATTTCATCATGCTACTTAGAACAAGGCACGATTTAAGACTTGTGAATTTTTTATTTCTGGAATTTTCATTTTGTATTTTTGGATTGCAGTTGAGTGTCAGTAACTCAAACTGTGGAAAATGAAACCATGAATAAGAAGGACCTAGATACAGTGTACTTAGATATCCTTGAAGTTTTTCTTTCATATCCTTTTTCCAATTCACCAGTCAAATCATTCATTGTTATCTTCAGTATATTAAACACTTCCAATCATTTCTCACTACTTCCACTTCTGCTCTTGACTCAAACCAGCATTTTTAATAGTTGACATTAAGTAGGATTGATAAATTGTGTGGACTTGGCTGAACCCCTGGAAGGCCTTCAAAATAAGTATGAGTTTTCCGTAAAAGAGAGAAGAAATTCTCCTGTGGATGAGAGCCATGGAGTTTCTTCCTGCCTGTGATGTTTCACACCAGTTTTGTTTCTTCTGGTTGAACCCCAGTGGATGTTCATGGGCTATACATTTCTGTGTGTCGTGTATGTCCTGTGCAAAACCTAGTGCCTGGCAAACAATACGTATGAACTGAGTGTGCATTTATTTATTTATTTAAAATGTTATTGAATTTTTGGGGTGACACTGGTTAATACAATTATATAGGTTTCAAGTGTACAATCCCAATAAATCATAATCTGTATATCATATTGTGTGCTCACTACCCCAAGTCAAGTCTCCTTCAATCACCACTTAGCTCCCCCTTTATTCTCTTCCACCTCTCACCACCCCATTTTCCCCCAAGTAATCACCATACTATTGTCTGTCTCTATGAGGTGTGTTTGTTTTTTTCCTTTGCTTAATCCCTTCATCTCACACCTGTCAGAAGCACTATCCTCAATAAACTAACACACAACAAATGCTGGCTAGGCGGTGGAGAAAAGGGGGCACTTGTGGGCTGTTGGTGAGAATACGGACTGGTGCAGCCACCGTGGAAAACAGTATGGGGATACCTCAAAAAGTTAAAAATGGAGCTGCCTTATGACCCAGAGATTCTGCTGCTGGAAATACATCCAAAGAAACCCAAAACACAAGTTTGAAAAAATATATGCACTCAGTACACTTTTAAATGAGTAAAAATGAAACAATAAATCAATTTAGAATAGGCTTCTGTGAGAAACTAACCACAGAGAACCCTTGGAGAAAATGCACGTCAGAACACTGCAAATACATGTGCTCTCTAATGTCAATAGGGTCATACGAATTTTTTCAGAAGTGTTTTAACTGTCTCTTACCTATTCCCTCTCTAATTCTGCTCAGTGAACACATGCCTTATTTCTCCTATGTTCCTCAACATCTTTGACCCTTATTTTAAACAGAGAATTTAGACTTTTATTTCAAAAAAATATGGAAATTTTAGGCTTGAAGTCTTTTACCTGAGAACATATACTTACATATCCAATTGCACTTCTTTGTTCCAAGTTTCAAAGGAAGCAGTTTTTCACTTTCAGTCCAAGCCTAAATCCCAAACCTTAATTTATCTACTTAAGTTACTTATTCTTTCATCTTCTTTAAATTTTTTCTTCTTCCATTATTCTCTCTCATATTCTGTTTTTTTGATAATCTGTCTACTAAAACTATAAATAACTTTCTCTTTTTACTTGTCTATCTCATACATTTCTCCATGAAGTTGCTTTCACTGAGCTTCAAAACAGCCTCTTAACATGGTGTACTTACCTCAAAGAATACACAATTAGTAAGATAAAATTATTTTCAAAAACAAAGACTACTGCCCTGCTCAGGCAGCTCAGATGGTTAGAACATCATCCCAATATGCAAAAGTTGTGATTTTGATCCCTGGTAAGGGCACATACAAAAATCAACCCATGAGTGGAAAGACAAATTCATCTCTCTCTCTCTGGTTTTCTCTCTCTCTTCCCCCTCCCTCCCTTGATTTCTCTCTCTAAAATCAATAAACAAAAAATTTAAAAAATAAAAGACATAGATTGTATACCCAGATTTACTTCAGCATTTGTCACACTAGCTAAAAAGTGGAAGCAAATAAATATCCATCAGTGGATTAATGAATAAAATGAATGCGATGTATGGACACAACTGAATATTATTCAACCTTGGAAATGAAGGAAATTTGGGCTTTTGTTACAACATGTATGAAACTTGAGAGTATTATATCAAGTGAAATGAAACAGTCACAAAAAGACAAACACAGCATGAACGTACCTATATAAAATATCTGAAGTAGTCATATTCTTAGAAATGGGAAAATACAGTGGTGGTTGCCAGCGACGTAGAGGGAGGGGAAAAGGGGGAGTTGTTGCTCCAGGGATAGAGAGTGCCACTCAGTCTTTCAAAATGAAAAAGTCCTAGAATCCATTGCATAACAATGTGCACATGGCTAACACTGTACACTTGAAAATAGATAAGATGATAAATATCACTATGTGTTTTTACCACAACAAAACACTAAAAAACAAAACTGAACTAAAGAAACTATGTCCCATGTTACTTGTTAATACAATATCTACTTCAACTTAAAAAAAAATATGCATCTATAGAGGTAGGTATATTAATTTGTGATAGACAGCATGTATGCAAATAGAGAAAAACTGTACCATTAGTCCCGGTTTTCTTTTGATTGTATCTTTTTCAGAAGGGATGAACCACTTTCATCATCTACTACAACTCTTGCCCCAAAAAATGATACCATGGATATTTAGAGGTTGGGATCTACCTCATTTAAAAGCCAGAATATTCCATACTTTATCAATCTCCTCAAGCATATTAATATCCTGAATCAAACTACTTCTTCTATTCCTATATCCGTGTCTGCTTCCAATCCCAATCAACTTCCTGGAGTGTTACTCAAAATATCACCCTGTCTTTGTAACCTTATTTCTCATTTTGGGAACAAGATGACTTATTAAAGCAACACAGAGACCAAAAGTTGGGGTAAAGTGGTGGCAGTGTACCAATTAATGGACAAAATATCTCCTTTACATTCAGGCAACGGTATTAATCAAAATTAGGTTCAGATAATTAACTACTATTGAAGGCTAGATACATGTGAATACACCAAGAGACCAGAGAAATAAGGCATTTAAAAGATATCAAAGTTTCACAAGTCCCTGAACAATACATATGTCTGCAAATAGCAATGCTAGTTTTGTTTTTCCTTTTGCATTTCATGTCTTGCACACACACAAATATATATACTTCCACAGAAGGTTTGGATGTAGGTAAGGCAAATGTCAAAAGTTTTTCTTTTTTTCTTTTCCATTTACTCTTTGATTCTTTTTATAGTCTGGAACCTTTATGGTCACTGCTTCAAATAATCGGTGAAATAAATTTTTTATTCATTTTTACTTCTGCCTATATCCTTCTTACTTAGACTTAGGTTATCATCCCTGTGTAGCTGCAATGGTTTAACTTCTCAACAACACTGGTATTGCTGCAAACTTCTTTTTCTTATATTTCAGACTTCTGAGAGCTCAACAGATGATCTTCTCCACTCTGATGAATGTTGTAATAAAAGCTTTAGAAAATCTATAGAATTCCATGAGTAATATATTTTACATATAGGGCTTCTAGAAGGTATTTTGAGCATCTATTAAATTATTGAGCCCTGGCTGGCATGGCTCAGTGGATTGAGTGTGGGCTGGGAACCAGAGGGTCCCGGTTCGATTCCCAGTCAGGGCACATGCCTGGGTTGCGGGCAGGTCCCCAGTGAGGGCCATGTGAGGAGCAACCATACATTGCTGTTTCTCTCCCTCTCTGTCTCCCTCCCTTCCCCTCTCTCTAAAAATAGATAAATAAAATATTTTAAAAAATATAAATAAATAAGTTATTGAATACTTGAAGTAATTATACAGTAAGGTATTTAGAATTCTGGCTTGAAATTATATTTGTTCGTGATCTCAGTCTCCACAAATTCTGAAGTAAAATTGTTTTGTAGTATACTAAACAATAAATCACTAGTGGTGGCTTACATTTTCTCTGTGATTAAAAGAATGAATTCTCCCTAAAACAAGTTAGTGGTGAAATATTTTTTGAAATGAAAATTAATTTAGCCCACATTTTATGTTTAAGTAATAAACAAAGGAATAAAAATTCCAAAGAAATGTTTGGTTAATTTGGTTGATTCTTATATTCTAAATGTGTAGACTTTGTGATTCTTTCAATTAGGAAATTAATTCTAATTGTAGACCCTTTTCTAATCGTAGATCTACAGTTACTCAACAAGATCATCGTCCAATCATCTGTTGCACTCCATTTAACAGTAAAGATACGACGGAAGGGTTTGTAGAAATTTCATAGTGTCAGGCACACTCTACTAATTTTAGTGGCAGTAGAACAAGAAATCTACACAGCATTTATATGTCTTGATATGTCTTCACCCAATTCCTAAACAAGGCGACATATTTTACATTTTCTGAGGAATGTATTTTCAGTGTAATATTCCTGTGGTTCTACTAGAATAAATACTATCTGCCAAGAGGAGTTCATACAAATAAAAAATTGGGGGAATTCACTCCAACCCATACAAAATTTCTCTGAAGTACAAGTAATCATCATTGTGCTTGTTAGTTTTTTACAGGCACTGTTTCCCTTTCTTTGGCAGATGAAACTCAATTTTTCAAATAAGTCATCTTCCATTGTCTAATCCTAAATGTGGAGGCAGCTTTACCAGTTACATTTGGCATGATAGGCTATACAAATCTATTTGGCTGATTTAATTCCCTTGAAAAAGTAATTTTCTAAATAACCTCTATTGGCCTGAAAGACGCAGAGTGCTGCCAAGTGGGTGTAAATGAGGCCGTTACTACGGGTTTCCGTGCACGCAGACAAGGAAGCATAGGTGTCAGTACGCTCTCTCTATTGGGAGGCTTCCTTCATCGTTGTAACTGAGTTATTTAAAAAGTACTTTCATTATATTAAAATGTGAGTTTTGATTATTTATAGTGTGAATTATAATATGTACACAGAAAAGTGTACAAAACAAATCTGTAAAGCAACAAATGATCACAGAGAACAATCATGTAACAATCATCCTGGTCAAGAAATAGATCACATCCAGAGAAGCCCCTTATGTGTCTAATCCATCCTCACACTTTCCTCTTCCCCAAATGCAATCACACCGCTTGTATCTGAATCTATAGTTCAAGTTTGCCAGTGTTAGATTTTTTTATAAATGGAATAATACAGTATAAATGCATTTGGTATCTAACTTTTTATGCAGCCATAGTCCATTCATTATCATTGTTGCATAGATTCTGTCGTATGAGGGCAGCTATGAACATTTTTATACAGTATTTCTAAACATGTCTTTTGTTGATATACACCCAGCAATGAAACTGCTGCACAATAAGTTATGCAGATCTGAAACATTATAGATGATGTTGAATTACTTACCAGAATGTCGGTACTACTCTACCTTCCCAACAGGAGAATTTGACAATTCTGGATGCTTCATATCTTCTCCAGTCCTTTGTGTCTGAGGTCTTTTAATTTTGCCCATTCCAGTGGGCTAAAAAATGGTAACTTATGAAAGCCTTTGCTTGTACTTCTCTGAATATTAATGAATTGTGCATTTTTAACTTAGTGAATTATGTACCTGTATCAGACAATTTGATATTCTATTTTGTAAAGTTTTCCATCATGTTCCTGTTCATATTTCCTTTAGGGTGGTAACTACACACGCACACACACACACACACGCATACACACCCTTGTCTATTGCATGTGAGAAAATATTTCTCATTTTTTGTTTTACATTCTTTTAAAAAAATTCATTGTCCTGACATTAGGTAATAAAAGTATATAGATTTCAAGTGTACAATTCTATAATACATCATCTGTACATTGCATTACCTCCCAAGTCCAAATTCCTTCTGTCACCATATATAATAGACACAATTGTTTAAACTCTAAAGCAGCAAAAGATACTAGGATCTGTGATCATCTCAATTTGTTTTCAAGTTTGATATGATTTGAAATTAGTCATCAATTCATAGAAGAACAACAAATGTGTGCTTACTCAAGTTTACCTCCAGCCTTGAGAGACAGGACTGCTCAGATTTTCAAACTGTGAGCTACCTCTGCCAGTATGAGCTCATATTCCCCAGGAGAAAGGGGCACAAAACTCCAACAACCATTTTTAGATTTTTACCTTTCACATCTTGGCCTTATAATTTTTCCCAGCCCTATTAGCTCAAAAATGCTTTCAGCAATTTGTTTTTAACTTTATCCAGCATTTTAAAGTGGTCTTCATTACGAAGATTAGTTCAAATTACCTAATCTGTTATTACAAATATTTCAAGTCTGAATAATCAGGATAAAACTCTGTGAATAATAACATCAACACTAAAGTGTTTTATAATTTTTAGATGATATATCTCTACAGTATGAAAAATAAATATCACTGCAGAGTGGCAAAGCATATATTAGTTTTTTTTAAAACATTATAGCACTTGAGCACAGAAACATTCATCTCCATAGAATTTTCTATTCTAATTTTTATACATATTCCTACAACATTTAACACAGCACTTGTAAAAACATCTCTCTCATTGTTATTGTTTTGGCACAATTGATATGCATGGTATGTTGTGAGTGTTCAATGAATCTTATAAAGTTGTACTTGATAAAAGAATGTTCATAAAGAACTCAAAGACTGCTTTTATCAGACACTTTTACCTTAGCTGTCTACACAGATGCATAAAACAAGTAACCATAGACGTGAAGTGGTATCTCTTTGCTTTGCTTGGTTCTGCACCCTAAAATATCAAAATATCACAATACAGAAACATATAATATACATTTTATATGCAAAACTTATTGTTACATACATATATCCAAATATCAGCAAAAAGAATATAATAACTTTGTTAGGATAATTTACAAATATTACAGGCATTTTTTACTATATAATATTTATTAATATTTTCTAGTTTATCAGTGATTCTGTGAAACACTGGTGGTCACTCAAATTTATGAACAAGTTTAAGGCTTTTCATATCCTGGCATGAGGTTCATTGGAGATGAAGCCTCAATGTTTTTTTCTGGGTCTGGGTCTGCTTTCTTTTGAAATAAGATCCAGACAGGAATTATCCTCAGCAGTGTATGCATACATTCTATGGTTTGTAGTGAAATCACTTTCGATTGGGTTTGGTTTCATTTTAGTCACCGATATAATGTCTAACTCTTTTAACCTATATCCAGGATATACTTAATAGTCCAGGACTGTTGGACAGAGTTGTGTCTCTAGCAGATGGATTGGTAAAGAATCTTAACATGGAGAAATATCAGAACTCAGCCCCTTTAGTTTGTGGTTCTAGTCCTTGAAAAAAAAGGCACTAGTTTATTTTTTTTTTCCTATCAATGTCTAGGGTCCCTTTTCTCCTTTTTCCAATCAGTTACCCCTTACCCTCCATGTTCCATTTTTCTATATGCAGCTCTATGTTTATCTGATTTTAGTCTGCTCTATAAGCATATGGTTGAATCTTTCGGTCTCACACTTACATTCAAGTCTTTGTTTCTGCTTTTCCGTGGACAATCCAAGAAGGGAAAACATGGTCTTAGTCAACAATACAAAGAGGGAAAAGAAAATGTGCAAAACCTATCATAGTATGTGCCTTATTTATGTGCCAAATATTCAGAAAAGACAGGAAAAAAATGGCCTATTTTATGCTTACCATGTACCAGACAGCATGGAATGTGTTTACATTTAATAGAACCATAACCCCTTAAGACGGATGCTAATAGATGAGGAAACAGAACTCCACAGCAGTTAATATATTTGCCAAATGTCACATAGTAAGAAAAATAGAATTTAAACCCAAGTACTGCTGGATCCAGGCTAGGCCTCCATTTTTCTGCTATATACTTACAATTCTACAGGAGTAATAAAAAGCCACATGCCTTAATCTATGTCTTTTCTCATTTTAGATGTTATCGTGGTTTCCTTCTCACAGACTAAAAGAATGTTTTTTCAAGATCTAAATATCTGAAACTGAAGAATTTTCATAGGCAATGAATTAATTTATATAAAAACTCAAATATTAGGTATTTTAACAAGGTTTAATAAGAGCCTTCTTTCTTTTTATATTTCCTAATACTCCAGCCAAAATAAAAACAAAAAAGGGATGATTCTCCTCCGGATCCACTTCGGCTGCCATCTGAAATGGTTTACTGCCCCTGAGTACCAGGGTTATTGTACAGCTATTGTTTAAGCAGGGCTGCTGGACCTGTGGAGAGAGGAAGACGTGTTGGGGAATGGGCTAATAAAGACTATTGGCCATATTTGCATTTGTTAAGCATTATTTTAGCCAAACCACTTATCAAAAGAAAGCTTTGCATGTATTATCTAATTATTAATGCTATAGGTCCTTAAATCTTTTAACCCAATGAAATAGGTACTATACTGACCCCATTTTATAAATGAAGAAATAAAATGGAAAAGGCATAAAAACAATTTAATTGTAGTGATAACTTCAAATTGTTCAAGATTTTAATTGGCTACCTTTACAATTTTTGCTGTTTGTGCTTTATATCCCTGCTCCCTAAAACTTAGGGTACACCTGAACCACCTGGGTATCTTACTAAAACACAGATTCTGATTTAATAGGTCTCAAAACGGGTCTGAGATTTGGCATTCAAACACACTCCACAGACCATATATATATATTAAAAAACAAAAAACAAACAAAACTTAGTTCACTGGTTTTTTTGTTTGTCTTTTTCAGACCATAGGCTTTCATCTCTGAAGGGCCTACATACTAATTTTATATTAGTTGAAAACTTACTGAGTACTAATATTTAGATTTATTAAATTAATGTTGACAAACAGATATATTTCAAAATCAAAAGACTGTTTTCATAAAGACAGCAGTTCAACCTGGAGAAAAAAACTTAAGAAGATACACCTGCCTTTCTCCTCCATCTGTTTTTTCTCTGTGTGCCCAAAGTACACTAGCATTTGCCCTAGAGCAACAAAGCCAGTATCATTTATAACGCATTTACTATGTTCTAGAGACTATACGAAGAGCTACAAGGGTATTATTTTATTCAGTAGTCTCAGCAATCTATGAATTCTTAATAGTATCTAAATTTTACATACAGAGAAGCATTAACTGTTTCACTGTCCAGTGTCACTGGTACTGTCTAATTTCAGTACTTTCTGATTTAACCCTTATCTTGCATTTCATATTACTTCTTCTGAATTTTGCCATATACCAATCTCACTGCTTATTTCTGCTTTCTACTTTGCCTCTTGATATTAAGCACAGAGATCTTTCTGACTTGGAATCTGGGTTCAGAGGTCAAAGTGGACAGTGGAGCAAGGCAGTCTGCAGGAGAACAGTGGAAATCATAGTCAAGCTGGGACTGGATTATGTCATAACCAAGATGACAGCTAGTAAAGCTGTGTCCAGGTCCAAGGCAGCAAACAAAAGAATGAGCGACAGGAACAGAGTATGGCAGCATGCAGAGCAAAGAAGGGTCAAGTACAGGAAGCTGGTTATAATAAGAATCAAGGGATAAATGATAGTTTTAGTGGCCCATGTGGACAGGATACCAGCTCTGTAATCCAACAGCACACCTGATGCTGGATATATTAACAGACTGTGCCAGAATGAATGATTATAAACATTGTGACTAAGAATCTGGCTGTCCGTCCTATCAATGTCTCCAGAGACTGACTTAACTCTCCTGGTTTTATACAAATGCTGGAAACTGTTCCCACTCAGACACTGCTCTGTGAGCTACTGAATTTGCTCTAGCCTTGCATTAGTTTGCTATGACCACAACCTAGTGGATTCAAAAATTACAAATGTATTATTTTACAGTCTGTATATCAGAACCTGGTAAGCACCAGAATAAATCCTGTTTTCCTGGCCATTCAGGTTATCAGCAGAACTCGGTTTCATTCAGCAATACGACTAAGATTCCCATTCTCTTGTTGGTTGCCAGTCGAAGGTAATTCCCAGGCTTCTGGAAATCACCTGTGTTTTTTGGCTCACGGTACCTTTCCTCTGTCTTTGAAGCCAACAGTAGACAGATTCATTCTCATACATAAAATCCTTCCTCTCTCTTTTCTGTCACATTTCTCTATCTCTTGCTCTCTAGTATTAGGTAGGAAAAGTTCTCTGCTTTTAAGGATTTAAGTGATTCGACTGGTCCACCCAGAAAATCCAGGATAACTCCCTCATTCCAAGTCTGTAAACTAATAAAATCTGCAGAATCCCTTTCATATATTCACAGGTTGCAAGGATTAGGACACGGGCATCTTTGGAGAATAATCATTCTGTCTCATTCTGTCTGCCCGTTCTGTGGGATGGGGTTATTTTAGTTTGGTTTAGTGGCAAGAAGAGAACAAAGTAAGTGAAACAGAAGACGACTTTATGAAACAGTATAAATTAGCCCTCAGAAGTTCCTGGAGGGCCAGAAAATTTCGTTTAGCAATTATGCTGCCAGAAATAATACCCAAGCTCCAGTATTAAACTATGCACAGACTTGATTACAGCACACACATGGTAACTGTGAGCCTGGGACTCTATGCTCAGCAATTATGTTATAATTACTTCTCAGACTCATTGCCTGTGCCAAACTCGGCCATTTTCACCAGGTCTGACTTCCTCAAAAAGTCTGCTTGTGCTGTTTGTTTCTGTTGTTGTTTTGTTTCGTTTTGCTTTTTCCCAGCTGAATTGAAGCATTGTGTAGGCTCATTTTACTTGGTTAGTGCCTGTCTTTTAGTTGCCAAGCATGCAGGGAAATTCAATCTCGGATTCTTCTTTGGTATCAATGCTGTCAAATGTGGAAGGAAAATATAAAAAAAAAAAATTACTGGGCCACAAATGTGACCCTACATGCTATATGATCCTCTTTCTCTGATGAAGCTCTAAGAGGAGTGTAATCCTGGCCTGACTAGTCTTTACCTCCAAGGTAGAATAAGAATGTTTATCCAAGCCTCCCCAAATGCCCAGAGAGCTCCATTTATACTTGTAATATTCACAGTTATATCTTTAAAATATTATACCACTTAAAGAATAACATATCATAGAGTCATAAAAGTTAAGTTCCAAATATTTGAGAGCTCCTATAATTCTGAAGCATGCATAATTTTTATATTTTTAGAATTTCATATCAACTCAGGGCGTTTTTCCCCAGTTGCAGTACTCTGAAGCCTAGATGAAATGACACTAATAATAGCTTGTGCTGTATACATTACTTCTAAGCTAACAAATCACATTAATCACAATATTTTGTATCATATTTTATGTTCATAAAATACTGTGAGCAATAATGTACTTCATGCCATCCTTAATTTTTTTTTTTGTAGAATAATTATTTAACTTTGTGTTGAATTGGGAAGACTTAGGTTTGACTTTCTTTTTGTCCCATTTTTTTCATCTCAAATTGGGATGTCCATATTAATTTCATTCAATTGTTTTAAGAATTTAAAGAGGTACAATGTGGGTGCTTGATAGCTATTAATTTCATATAAATTTGAACCTGGAGAGGAAATTTAGATAGTATTTAAGATAACTCCTTAACAGTGGCTTACCTGGTCAACAAATGATTCAGGCTTAGACATGGGAAATGGTTAATGTTTGTTCACATTTGATCCTGGAGTTTTCCTTTAGACTGAGATGCATTTTCAACTAAAGTTGGGAGTGTTAACTCTAGGGGAAAAAATTTCCCTGGAAAATCTAATTTCCCTCTGAGAATTGAATCAGTGGTCCTAGCCAAGAGCTCTCTAGAATCATGATATGCAGCATAAACTGTAACTTAAAGGCATTTCCATAACTAGCAAACTATAAAACCATGTCACAAGAACAAATCAAGTTATTGGGTCAAGCTACTCACTATACACATAGTTTATTCAATAGTAATATTTCAATTCACTGAGAAATATATCCCTGAATTTAATGCTCATGCCCTGTCACTTACAAATTCAGAACTGTCCCTAAACGCACTGAGCCAGGAGTTAGCAGCTTGGAATTGAATTCCCTCCCCTCCCAGTTACTAGCTGTGGGCCCATGCAGTCACTGAATCAAGGAAGAATTTCTTATGGAGTAATTGCCTTCTGTGTTCAGGCCATAGACAGGGAATGAGACTATGTTCACAAGGCAGACACCATCCAAGTCTTCACGAAAATTATAATCTTAAGGACGCTAGTTGCTAAAAGACAGCCATTAAACAACTAATTACAGAATTATTTAATTGCAGTTTGAATTAAAGCCACCAAAATTAAGAATGTATTCTCTACAACAAATCTGTTTCTAAAGCATGTACTATGTCATTCTGTAAAGAGAAAGAAGTAGAAACTATACTGCATTTAGAGGTGGTATAAAGATACCAAGTAGCAGTGAAAGAAGTTACATCTTTCTTAAGCATTACTTTCAATTTGAATGAAGCTTGCGTCAGTCTGCTATATCTGGTCAGAATTTATTCCAAGGTATACCACCACAAGAGCTAAAACAAGCACTGGCAACCTGCAATAACAATTGCTGTCTGGTTATCAGCAGTGATCTACAATGCTTGGATTCATAGGATTGTTGCTAGTCTTTTGAAGTGAGCGCATTAATACTAATACGTTCCAAAAGAGCACAGGCAATTAGACTTTTGGTAAACTTTATTCTATTTTAGGTGCTATGGATTCTATTGTTTTAATACCTCGAATGTCAATAATACAACCTATCGTAAAACAGCAGTGTAATTTGACATGCTAGGATCCTTTAAATAAATGAGGTTCAGGATGGCCAACTCAATAGCTAAATATTAAATATTACAAAAATAAATATGGATACTTAGATCGCAACTATTATGTTGCCCATGAACTTAATCACTATACCCTACAATTTATTTTTGTTAAAAATAAGTAACCCCAAATTTTGGGGGGGGGTTAATTCTTTTTAACTTTGCTATAAAATATAGGTTAAGTCCCTGAGTAAAAATGTCTCCTTTCAAATTAAGTTGCTCTTATAACATCAATTAATTCATGCCATCACTTGTAACTGATTCAACACATTAAAACTCTAACTCTCTGGCACTGACACCAAAATTCATACGTTTCTCTTCAATGCTACAGTATCTCCTTTTGAAGCTGTTACAATATTACTGGAAATGGTTTAGCTAGTCTCTGGGATATATTTTCATTAAAAATATCTCATCTGGAATAAATCATAATCACTCAACTGATATCTGCAAAAGACAATAATACACAGTGCCAATGAACATTAGTATTATTTTAATAGATTTTTCAGTTTGCTGACAAAAGACCTTGTTTGTATTAAAGAAAAAGTATATTATTATTATTATTATTTAGTGTTATAAATACTTTGCATAACTCAAGATGTCAAACATGCTTTAATTTTAAAGGAATTAAGCTCTTGGCTTTTGTGATTTTTCTTGAACATTCAATGTAAAATGCTTCCAATTTTAGAAAAATGTGTTCCTACTACTTCTACTTGGCAGCATAGCAATGTTTGAAAGCTGATTTAATAGATTCAGCAAGTTACAAGATAGCAGGTTTGGCTTTATAAAGACATGTGAGGAAAGTATCTTCCCCATCATGAAATCACATAAAACTAATGCGCATACTTATTTAATCTCTGCAACAGATAGTAGAGAAAAACAGTTAAAAGAGTTTTCTGTCATAGTAATTATTAATGATGAAATTTTTATCTGCTTAGCAATGGTAGTCTGTCCAATTAGTTTCTATGGCTCTATGGTTCTGCATAAATATAACAAAATTTGCTTGTTTCCATCATGATTTTTCTGAGGCTCTCTTTCCTGGGCAAATCTCCAAATTGGCCAGCTCAAGCAGATTTTAAAATATTCTTTCCATATATCACCCACCCTTGTCCTGCTTGCAGGTGGATTGATGTCTAAGCTCAGAAGGTTGTAACTAGGCTGCTCTTTTCAGCAGAAAAGTTCATTTTGCTTCAGCTGTTGCAGACATCTCTCTTACCTCCCACTATTTCAATGTTTCCAATTGTTCCATCCAGCATCTGACTACCCAGGCACAGTGTTCAAGGATCACAGTGAAGAATGCCAAGTAAGGCTATCTTTTCCAGAGGGCAGATCCAAAGTCATTCTTCTCTCTTGACATATTGCATAACTTGTCTACATGGATAAGGTAGGGTAATATGTTTTATTTGTCATTCCAATTCAGCAGGAAACAATTGTTAGACTGGCTGACTTAAGGTTTGTTTTGAAAATTTAGATATTTAACTTCTTACATTCTTGTTCTTTAGCCTGTTAAATAATGTTTCAGAACTCAAAGAACTGGTTTTATCCACTCCAAGCACTTTGATTCTTGCCTAACAGCAAGGTTTCTGAAAGACACTAGAGCGGGGAAAAGAGAATCTCAAAATAGCAATTAAACATGGAAATCTCAAAGCCAAAAGTATCTGCCACATATAAAAAGCAACCTGATATAGTTCATTTTGGCCTCATTTTGACTCTTACCCACTACTAATGAGGCTTAGATTCTAGGATCATAGAATGTTAGAATATACCTGGAGGGAGTCTTCACATTTATCTACATCCAAACTCCAACTTTCTTATGTTAAGAAGAGGAAAATGATTGTTATAGTGTTAGGTGACTTGGCAAAAGACAGACAGCTGCTTACAAAGCAGAAATGAAAGCCAATCACCCTGCCCTGAGTTCTGTGCATTGCACTTTCTTCTAAGAACAATTATTATAGCCTGTACAATCCCCCATTAGCTGCAAAACTAACCCACCCCTAATGGGCCTTTTGACAGTGGATCAGGACCATCTACTTCACATTCAAATAGCAAACTGTATTACGCAAAAACTGATCGAGTCGTGATGAAGCATGTGCTTTTCTCACTTGATTGCGAAATTACATAGAATAAATGCCCACTCTTCGGTGTTCACAGGGAAAAAAGAAACAAAATGGAAGAGAACAAGAAAAACAGTGAGATAGTACTTAAGTTCTTCAGTCTTGATTAAATGTATACGGAACTGATTTAAATGTATATTCAACTGTTTTGGATAGCCATTAGGTATTCAGAACGCATGTGTTCCAGAGAGCAATACAGCAGTTGAGAAGACAAGTTTCTGAGCCGCGGTGACTGGGGTCAGATTCTAGTTTGCTCACAGGTAAAACAGGGATAATAAAGCAATGAACTCTTGGATCACTCAGGGATTAAATGCATCAGTGTAACTATGTGTCGATATTTTTGCTATTGTTGTCTCTATCATCATTATTGGTTTCTTAAAAATTTCTGGTGATAGACTACTTTAAAAAACATGGCCACATGGCTATATTTTTTCATAATATTCCATTCTCTATAAACGATACATTCCTTTTAATAAAACATTTAGTCGAAAATTGCATCTGAGGCATTTTCTGAGTTGAATTTAGAGCCATGAACAAAAAGATTTCAACATTAAAAATGTATTGTATATAAATGACTTCATACGGAACACCAGGTAAAAATAATTGCTGATCAAGGTGCCAAAAATATAAGTAAAAGTCACTTCACATCCATCATCTGCTCCTCGATTGACTTTACATTCTCTTCCTCAGTTTACTTTTATGAAGGAAAAATATATTGGACAAGATAATCTCTAAGAAATTTCCATTTCTAAAAGGTTTTTTTTTCATGATCGCATTATCTGATTATGACATTTTCAAAGGGAGATTTTGCATTTCAATAGTAAGTAAACGAGCACCACAATCTTTCTGCCTCACGTTGACTGGCGTTTCCTGGTGGATTTTGCTTATTTTATGGACTCCATCTATCAGTGAATCATGGTGTTTCAGAGAAATGGAACCAATAAGACAGGGTGTAAATAAGAACCAATTTTCAGGGTGGGGCACAAGTAGGCTTACAGTTGTTTGTATGGAAAGTAATACTACAATTAATAAATAATAATACAACAATAAACTCTGTTTTGCATACTCACAATTGTAAACCTACTTTTACCCCAACCCTTTATAGATAGAATAGATATAGGTATAACATATAACCCTGTATAGATATAGATATAGTCATACCTACATCTATCTATCATCCATCTATCTATCTATCTATCTATCTATCTATCTATCTATCTATCTATCTAATTTATAGAAATAGTTTTTTTATAAAGAATGGCTCACCTAATTACAGAGGCTCACAAGTCCCATGATTTGCAATTTCTAAGCTGAAGACTCAGGTGTGCTGTTGGTTTAGTTATAGTATAAATCTGAAAATCTGAGAACCAGGAAAGCTGAGTATATTTCCAGTCTATGGCCCAGCAAGCTTGAGATCTAGGAAGAGTAAGTTTGAAGACAGGAAAAAAACCTAAATGTCCTTGGGAAATGACAGTCATATAGAAGTTCCTTCTTCCTCATTAGATGGTAAGCTCTTGTGTTCTACTCTGGTCTTCAACTGATTTGTTGAGGCCCACCCAGGTTAGGAGGGGAAATCTGCTTTACTATTTTGATTTAAATGTTAATATCATCTAGAAACACTCTCACAGATGCATCCACAATAATTTGACCAAATGTCTGGGCAACCAGTGGCCAGGTCAAGTTGACAGGTCAAATTAGCCACACATGTACATTCCTAAAAGTAACTAGGAGTAAAGTGGGCACCTTCTCCCTTTCTCCATGCTGAAACTCATAGTCAATTACAAACTTGAGTGTTGGAGCTGTACGAAAGTCCTGGTCCCTGTTCCCAAGTCATGACATACCACATCACCATTTATTCCCCAAAGCCCTTAGGGGATTATAAACTAATATACCTAAAATGACATCTGTGCATCTCCTTCCTCATCCTTATGCTGGTTCTCTCATACTCTTACTGATTTCTCCTGAGAACACCCCCCTTAATAAATCATGAACATAATATTTCCCATTGCAGTTGAACTTCTAGAGAACCAAACATAAGCAATAACTTTGCAGAGTTTGGAGGAAGCTTGAGGGGGTTACAGAGAAAGTTGATATGTTTACACTTTTTTAAATGTCTTATCATTTAATCTTCATTTCCAAATTTTTTCATAAAAATTATATACAAGCAAGCTCTGGCTGGTGTAGCTCAGTGGATTGAGCGCGGGCTGGGAACCAAGCAGTCCCGGTTCGATTCCCAGTCAGGGCACATGCCTGGGTTGCAGGCCAGGTCCCCGTGAGGGCCATGTGAGAGGCAACCATACATTGCTGTTTCTCTCCCTGTCTTTCTCTCTCCCTTCCCCTCTCTCTAAAAATAAATAAAAATAAAATCTTTAAAAAAATTATATACAAGCATTACATATAAGCAAATTAACATACATATAATTATATAATAATTACTTATACAAATTAATATCTAGTATTTATGTATCAGTTTGTTATACTTCTTGTCGATGCTTTATTTATATGTTTTCTGTAAGTGGAAGGCCATTAAACAGTACTTAAAATCTAAGACCATGTTAATAAGTATCCAATATGAATAAAGTTGTGGAATTAGATCTATAGGGAAATAAACATGTTCTGGCATTCTTCAAACATTATTACTCAAAGAAGAATCTTCCAAGTCTAAAGTCAACAGGTCTTCTTTACAATCTTGGTTTGGTTAACATTCCACGACCTAATCCCTTCAATTGTAGAAAAGAGGAACACTTTCATTTTCATTTTATGAGGCAGCATTACCTTGAGTCTAAAGCTAGACAAAGATAAAACAAGAAAAGAAAACTATAGGTCAATATAACCCTAATGAACATAAATATAGAAATCCCCAACAAAATACTAATAAACCACATTCAATAGCATATTAAAAGGATCATGCACCATAATTATGTGAGATCTATCCCTGGAATGCAAAGGTGGTTCAATTTATGGAATGAATTAATATGAAACACCACATTAATTTGGATTAAAGATAAAAATCACATAATCATCTCAAAAGATGCAGAACACACATTTAACAAAACTTAATAACCATTCATAATAAAAAAATCTCTCAATAAACTATAAATAGAAGGAACTTATTTAGCCATAATAAAATTAATTATGAAAAGCTCACTGCTTATATCACATGCAATGTTGAAAAACTTAAAGCTTTTCCTCTAAGAATTATTGTAAAATATCTTCTGGCACAACTACCAGAAGGTGGACCACATTCATAAGTTAAAGACACACTCAAATCAGATACCAGCTTCAACTTCAGAGGTCCCCAAATGCACCCTTCTAATTAGCTGACTACTAATTCCATGTTTTCCACTACTCCCCTCAATAAAATGACTTATAGCACCCAGGGAAGTGCTATATTTATGATTACAGGTTTATTATAACAAAAGAAAACAAACCAGAACCAGCGTTATGGGATTCAAATGAGGAAGCTTCCATTGTCCTCTCCTTATGGCATCAGGACATGTCACCGTCCTGGCACACTATGTGTGACAATAGACAGATTACTGTTATTATCTAGGGAAACACACCTGATTTTAATTCCAGAATTTTTATTGGGGTTTTGTTACACAGGCATGATTGATTCGATCAGCGCCTATAAACTCAATCACTAGCCACCCTCTCCTACCCCTAGATTAGGCCTATACCTCTTGGCTCAAAACTCTCAACCTCTCCTGTGAGGCTGGGAGTTCCACCAGTCAGAATGGCCATCATCAACAAAGCAACAGATAACTGTTGGAGGGGATGTGGAGAAAAGGGAACCCTACTGCACTGTTGGTGGGAATGCAGACTGGTGCAGCCATTGTAGAAAACAGTATGGAACTTCCTCAGAAAACTACAAATGGAACTGCCTTTTGACCCAGCAATTCCACTGCTGGGATTATACCCTAAGAGCCCTGAAACACCAACCCAAAAGAACCTATGCTCCCCAATGTTCATAGCAGCACAATTCACAATAGCCAAGTGCTGGAAACAACCTAAGTGCCCATCTACAAATGAGTGGATCAAGAAACTATGGTACATTTACACAATGGAATTCTATGCAGCAGAGAGAAAGAAGGAGCATATACCCTTTGCAACAGCATGGATGGAACTGGAGAGCATTATGCTAAGTGAAGTAAGCCAGGCGGTGAGGGACAAATACCATATGATCTCACCTTTAACCATAACATAATCAACAAAAGCAAAAAACAAACAAAACTTAACCAGAGACATTGAAATTAAGAACAATCTAACAATAGCCAGGGGGGAAGAGACAATGGGGAGAAGGGTTTTCAGGAACCACTATAGAGGACACATGGACAAAACCAAGGGTGGGGAGGGAGGCAGGGAAGGGAGGTGGGTTTGGAAGGGGAGGGGATGGCAGGGTATGCAGACAACTGTAATTGAACAACAATAAAGTAAAAAAAAAAAAAAAAAACACAACAACAACAAAAAACTCTCAACCTTACAATTAATTGGTCTTTCTGGCTTGACCAACCCTTATCCTGAGCCATCTCATTCACATAAACTATCCAGGGGTCCCCCATTAGTCACCTCCTTAGCGTGAACTTATCATTAGCGATTACTGTGGATAACAAAGACACTTTTCAATAAGAAAATGCCACGGATTTAGAGGCCACATCCCAGGAATTTACAAACAAAAACCATACACATTGATTATTGCATAGGCGTTTATTTTGATATTTTTCTCCAATCAATACACTGTAAAACACGTTAAGTATTATCCGATACTGTTAACTATTATTATCGTTGGTTGAGTATTGAGAAAATCAGAAATACTCATTTTATAAAAGTTATTTCTTGTGGGAAAGCTCTGGTTAGAAAATCCGTAGTACCAAGTATAAGCTTCAAGATGGTGGAAAGAAAGATAGTGATATTCAAGTCAGAGGCCACTGGTTTAATTAAGCTCTCGTTCTGTATACTAACAGGATGATTTTGGATAAACCATACCCTTTCCGGGTCTCGATTGCGAAATAATAACAATTCCTGTTCTAGCTAAATAACAAGTTTGTTGTGTAGTTTGTAGAAAATCACTAAAGGATATAAAAATAAAATAGTAAAGCTCTTTATAAATGTTATTTTTTAATCCTAACTCTACCACTTATTACCTGATGAAATTTATAACAATAAAGGCTTGCATAGATGTTCTGTGACCACAATATCTGATTGGTACTCACTTAATCTTTTAAATGAACCTAAAAGAAAGCTGTGATGGTGAGTATTTTTATAGTTAAGAAAAATAAAGTCATAAAGATTAAGTACCTTGGCCAAGTTCACATGAGTGACCGCCAGAACTATTTAGGTTATACTTTTCCATATGACCTAGCTGAATGGTGGCAAATTCATGACTTCCTGACAAAAAGCTTGCAGCTGATGTGGTCAAACGCACGAGTTGCCATCTGACCTCACCGAATAGAGAGTCAAGGTGCGGGGGTTGCCGAGAAATGAAACAGTGTATATCTCCGAAAGCAAAAAGTACAGCAGTTTTCCGCAGAATCTGATAAGCACTACTCAAGAACGTTATTTTAGCAGTTGATATAGCTGAGTTTAGGCTAGGTTATGTTATGGTAACAAAGTATATGAAAATCTCAGTGTTGTAACATAAACATTGATTTCTCACTCAATCTATAACCACACAGCAGGTTCCACTCAGATGGTTATAGCAGCCCAGGTTACACAAAAGCTTAATCTCGATTTAAACTTTCATGGAAAGGGAAGATGAAAAACTGTAGACTGGCTTATAAAGTTTCTTTCTTGGCCATTTGTTTAGCTTCAAAGGGGCAACGAAGATCAATGCTATTGTGTGTCCAGAAACGGGGGAGGGGCATATACTTAGTAAATAGCTCCAATGACTACTATTGTCATCTTTCTGTTTTCTGACTGTTTAATAAGCTACAACTCACTTTCTTCCACATTATTCCATTGCTGACGACATTAAAACGCTACACTGGTAATGGCTCATGACTAAGCAGACATCCCATATACAATTTTAATTCAGGGCTTTAAAATTACCAAGTTCCCATTTCCATTTCACCAGTGTCCTCCTGGAAGATAAACTAGCTTATCTGATCATGTAATTCAAGCAAGACAGATGGTCATGACTTGACTTATATAAGTTAATTATTTGTGTAAAAATAAGTTAATTTTATAAAAATTTTGACGTTAAAATTTTTGTAACCAAAGTAGTATTTTGAAACAGAAACTGGTAATATCCACACAGAATCTAGGGGAAAAAAAGACTATAGTGATGCAAGCTGGACATTTCTCTGTCTGTTCTCACACATATACTTACATAAAGGTAGGAGAACCAGCAAGGCTGGTGTAGCTCAGTGGATTGAGCACAGGCTGGGAACCAGAAGATCCTGCTTCGATTCCCAGTCGAGGCACATGCCTGGGTTGCAGGCCAGGTCCCCAATGAGGGCCATGTGAGAGGCAACCATACATTGCTCTTTCTCCCTCCCTTCTCCTCTCTCTAAAAATAAATAAATAAAATCTTAAAAAAAAAAAAAAGAAGTAGGAGAGCCATATAATTTAATTGCCCACTCAGGACATTAGCCATTTTAGGGAATGAGAGAGTATATTATTAATAAACACAGTAGAAAAAACAATATAAAGTGGGGCTGTTCCATGTAAAAAAAAAATGTATTATCATCCTAAGAGAATTCAAAGAGGTTATCATTTAAAAATCAGTTTATATAAACATAAAGTTCCAGTTAGGAATACATTTGCTCATCTTCTTTCTTATTTGATAAACATTTCTGTGTCCACATAATGTCAGGGACTGCTCTACCATAGAGAAGTATTACTTCAGTTTATATGAGAATTACAAAGTGGAATTCATAGCTAAGAAATGTTCATCTGATATGCTTTATAGAGCTTAATGATGTAGATGATAGTATAATTAATTTTGTAGGTAGCTCTAAAAGCATTTCCAGTTCTTAGAGTTAACTTATTTCAGCTTAAAATTATAAACTATTTTTGGTTTAAATTTGAATCTAAATATATGTGTACATATTCTGTATATTTTATGCTTAAAGGTAATATAAATGTAAATAAGTTGAATATTCATGTATGATTTTTGCTTAGTGATCCAAGTTTTATTAAATACTTTTTAGTTATCTTAAAAATATTGAATTTAAAAACAAGAACTATACGATGGATATAAACTATTTAAAAACTTCATTAATGATAGAAGTGTTTCATACTTGGATTTGAAAAGATATAACATAAAGATTTTCTTAAAATATTTTATTTATTTATTTTTAGGGAGAGGGAAAAGGAAGGAGAATGAGAGGGAGAAACACATCAGTGTGTGGTTGCCTCTCACATGCCATCTACTGGGGTCACAACTTGGCTCACAACCCAGGCATGTGCCTGGACTGGAAATCGAACTGATGACCCTTTGGTTCTCAGTCCAGTGCTTAATCCACTGAGCCACACCAGCCAGGGCAGGAATAACATAAAGATTTTTAAGGCAGAATTTCTTAAATATGTGTCATATTTTTGCTGTGTCCTTTTTTATTTGAAAAATGAACATTTTTGTTAAATTGTTTTTAATTATTTGTAGAGAAATTATTAAGACCTGGTAGTATTTCAGGTAGTGTATATTTGAAAAAATATTAGTTTTTTAAAAACTAGGAAATTAATTTTGAAAAATATTAAGTGTGAGATAAAAAAAGTTATGTGATTTTAAAATAACAAGTAAATTTGGAATGTATACAGGATTTAATGTAAATGTTTTAGTAAACAACATATTTTAATCATAAATAAGTTTTATTTGTGAAGAGAATTTAAAATTTATCTAAAAACATGTAAAGATAAATCCAAACACATTAACTGTATCAAATGATTCCCTGAAAAATAAATAATATGCATGAACTATTTTAAAAGTTAATCTAGTCCTGCCTGGTATGGCTCAATGGCCTGAGCACCCGACTGTGAAGCAAAAGGTCACTGATTCGATTCCCTGTCAGGGCACATGCCTGGATCACAGGCTAGATCCCCAGTAGGGAACATGTGAGAGGCAACCACACATTGATGTTTCCCTCTATCTATTTCTCTCTCCTTTCTCCTCCCTCTAAAAATAAACAAATAAAATCCTTAAAAAATTAAAATTAAAAAATAAGCTGGTAGAGTGGAATTAAAAATAAATAAATAAAAGTTAATCTAAAATACCAGTGGCAACTTGGCTGCACATTCAGGATTTTCTGTGGCTGAGGAAGAGGAAACTTTCTTCTATCCTCGAGGTTCTTTTGCCTGGTCTAATGATCAAATAGCCATGAGACAGATTAGCAAGAGAAAATGACCAAATTTAATTCCAAACATATGTATGAGAACTCAACAGACAGAAGTAGTTCAGAAGCAGAGAGGGAAATTGAGGTATATAAGGCACTCTGAGCCAAGGATGAGTTAAGGCACCTTGAGGCATCAGCAGGTAAGTGAAGGGAGAACACAGGTTCAGCAATCAGTGTATGCCCTTCAGACAGAGAGGTTATTTCTTATAATCTCATTATAACAAGGCCCCTAATTCAGATTGTTCTAGGTAGTTAAGAAGGAGCAGATATTTTCTTGAGACTGCATGGTTAGGTTGCCTTTAGCTCCAGACAATCTGTAGAACCCTTTCAACGTACTTAGGAAACTTGGAACCAAAGGACCCAGTGAGTAGACACAAAACCACGAGCACATAAGATTCACCCAAATTTACTTACAGCTAAATGCTAAACAGCAAATGAGGAAATCCATCTCATGGGAGTTAGCAAATACGTAGTGTGTTTTACGTTTATCTGAAAATTACCTTCTAATATTACCTTAATAGGCATTACAAAAATATTTTCAAATAATCACTAAAATGGTAGAAAAGGATAAACAATCAGGAGAAGTGGTGTTTTGTTTTTTTTTTTAATTTTCCCAACAGCAAAACATTTAAGATGAGGAAGAGAGACGTGCCTAAATCAGAGGTCCTTGTGGCACAGAATTTCAAAGACCGTCAGAATGCGTAGGGTCAGTGCTAAGAGGAAATACAAAAGGAGGAGTTGTTATTCAGTGACTTATTGCAAACAGGAAACAAAAAGAAGCTACAGATTTAGAGACTAGACTTAAAAAAGAAATTACCAAGTGCCTCTGACAAGAAAGACAATAATATGCCTGCCAATTACAACAAATGTTGCCTCTGTAAATTCTAAAGACAGAGGAAAATTGAGTGAGTGATAAGGCCTAATTTCCCTTTAAAAAAGCACGACAATGTAAACCTCACAACAAACAACAGATGAAGATAAACAGAAGCAGGAGAACTTCACATTCCCAGTATTAAAATCCTTTCAGATTGCTCTAACCAAATATCTTCAGTTCCTCCTTAGCTTTTATCCACTACCTTCACTTTCCCAGGCTCCTCTGTAAAATGAGCCTTCATTTTCACTGGTATCACTCCATCTTCCTCAGCCTTCTCACCTCTTTCTCTTTTCCTTTCAACTGCTATCTCTTAAAGAAATTCAGTGCCAGTCAGCATTATGTTTTAATTTAGAAAAACTTCAATTTTTATGAGTACAAATCTAAAAAAAAAATTAAAAAGAGTGCAAATTTCAGTGTAACATGTGAACAGGGAGGTTGTGCTCCATATTTTAACATTAACAAAACCACAAAAGAAGCAAAAGCATATCATTACAATAGTGTCTTTATAAAAACAATGACTTTTGGAAAATAATAGTAAATTTTATCAAAGTGTAATTAAAGGAAAGAGTCAGATCACCAAATTTTAGTACATTATCAAGAAACTGTGCTTTATCTATTAAAAATGTGTAACAAAAATGCACATATCATTCTATTTGAAATTCTTACACTTTCATTTTCTTCATTTCTGAACAAACTTTAAATAACTTCTCAGCAACTACTATAGGGCAAAATTATACTTTTTATGCCATAAAAAACATTTTATATTCCTTAAGTATTTTCTATGATGGTTAATTTTATTTGTCAACTTTGCTGGGACATGGGTTACCCTGATTAAACATTATTTCTGTGTGTGCGCGCGCGCGCGTGTGTGTGTGTGTGTGTGTGTGTGTGTGAGTGTGTGAGTGTGTGTTGGGGGGAGTTTGTTTCTTGATGAGATTAGTATTTAAATTAGTGAACTGAATAAAGCAGGTAGTTCTCTTTATGTAACTCAGCATCATCCAATCCACTGACTGCCTGCATAGAACGAAATGGCAGAGTAGGAACAAATTCACTCTCTCTGCCTAACTGATGAGCTGGGACATTAGTCATCTTCTGCCCTCTACTGAAAATTATATCGCTTTTCAAATTATATATTTCATATTATAACAGTAATAATAAAAATAACTACGTGTGTGTATGCAAGGCATACACACATATCTAGATATTCTCCCAAGTATATTATTCATAATAGAACACTGTAACTGAATAAAAATGTGGGTTCAGTTGCCTGTCACCACAAAAACCGAATTTGTGAATTAGATGCTGGTACAAAAGGAAAGAGGCTTTACTCAGGTACTGTGTGACACAGGACTGGCTGACTCCAGTCTTAAAGACTGACTCATCTTTTCCCCATAGAAAAACTCCAGTTGTATCCCCAGTAAGGCCAAGACAAAAGCCAGTGTTCAAAGTTCCTGCTCCATTTTAAAGTATAGTCTTTTGGTGCCCACGGTTGGCTGCCAAGCAGTCTTAGCCCTCACACAGGTAGTTCAACTTGCTCCAGCTGCTCTTGCTTTCAGGAACCCTCCTGGAGGCTGCATGAGGAGCCTGTTGCAGCTGCTAAAGCCACATGGCTGCATGCTCCCAAACGAGAGAGCACTTGAAGGCACAGGTGAGTGCATTGTCAGGTAAGCAAGAGAACACTTCTTTTCTCCCTGGGATTATATTAGCTTGGGGTAGGATGAACCAGGTACTTTCTCACAAATGTCCCGTCAGCTTCCTAAACTTTGGTGCTTTGAGTGGGTCCACCACCCCACCAGTCCCTTCTTCCCCAGGCTAGACTGACAGGCCCGTTTGGTCTAGCAGGGCCCCTTGAGCAATTTTGACTTCTTTAGCAAACGTGCCTGCTTTCCCCTGCTTCCACCCTCAAGCTGCTCCTCAAATCTCTAGTTACTAGAATTCTAGTCTGCCATGTTACCCTTCAGGTCTTCTCAGGGGCTCAGAGAATTTCATAAAAAGGGGGATAACTGGTAACAAAATTTAGTGCATAGCCCCCATAAGACTGTATGTCATAACAAAAGAAAATCTTTAAAAATATCTCCACCAAAACTTCATGGAAAGTTTTAGCTTCATACTGAACTGCTAATAATTTCTTCCATCTGCCAGAAACACAATTCAGATAAGAATATAGAGTGGTCAAAGAAGAGAGTAAACTCATATTTTTTTAAGATTTTATTTTTATTTATTTAGTTTTAGACAGAGGGGGAGGGAGGGAGAAAGAGAGGGAGAGAAACATGGAGACATCAATATGTGGTTGCCTCTCATGGGCCCCCTAGTGGGGACCTGGCCTGCAACCCAGGCATGTGCCCTGACTGGGAATCGAACTAGTGACCCTTTGGTTCTCAGCCTGCACTCAATCCACTGAGCTACACCAGCCAGGGCAAGAGTAAACTCATATTTAAACTAGTAAATTTGTGTTACTGTATTTATGACTTACTACTAAAATTTTATAGTGAAGTCATAAATATCTCTATTTGATTTGTCAATCAGTATTTATGTATGTTATGTATAAATAATACTTTTCTACCAAATTAATAAATGAGCTGTATTCTAACTGTCTTAGAGAAAAATAAGCCTTTATATAAATTATATATTTCTAATACTCTCAGAAATGTAGGAACAAATCTAAATGCTTTTCAAATCCATGTGATTTGGATAAACCTTTGGTAAATAAGAGTAGTTTAATATGGTTGGTTCAATAAAGCAGGCATGCCCTCAGAGTTGATAGCATTGCCTATAATGCAAATATACATTTTTATTCTACCAAATCTTGCTAGTCAAATAAGTTCATATTATATCTACTAGATGGTTAAGATTGTAAAATATATAGATTCAATTTTAATAAAATTTAGTTATTTCTCTGACAAATTTATTTCAACGATAATTTTGTTTTATTATGTGTTTGCTTAAAAGTACTTCCCAAAATCTTTTCAGTAACTTGAAACATTAGAATTATTCTGAGTAATAGATTTTCCATAAATAACTAGATTATTTCTAAATAAGTTAAGTTAAAATGCTGAAGTATTAGTTACTAAACATAACTTAAGTATATATACATACATATATATTGACTTCTTGCAGAAAGAGTAATGAAATTTGCATCAGTTAATAAACATATTCTTCCTATTACACTGAAAAATTGCACTATAAAGAAACATGTGTCTCTAGAATTTGTAAAGTTATAATATTCATAAAATTTCCTCATCTACTACAGACTATTGGTATATGACTGGCAATTCATAATTGTCTATTTCCTGGTTATCTCTGTAAAATGAAAGTCACTAATGGTTAACAGTTATAATCAAAACATACAAATAAAACCACTATAAAAAAACAAGGTTAAAGGGAAAAATTTTTGTTTGAAAGTATATCAGTAAAGATTCTCCAGAAAAAGACTTATATATAATAAAAATACATATAATAAATACATATGTACCTTATAAATGTATTATAAGAAATTGAACTGTGCAATTATGAAGGCTGAGAAGCCTCATGGTCTGCCATCGGCAGGTGTCAAACCGAGGAAAGCAGGAGGTGTAGTTCTGAGAACAAGGCGAGTCAACGATGTAATTTTCAGTAGAGGGAAGAAGATGACTAACGCCCCAGCTCATCAGTCAGGTAGAGAGAGTAAATTTGTTCCTACTCTGCCATTTCGTTCTATGCAGGCAGCCAGTGGATGGGATGATGCCCAGTTACATAAAGAGAACTATCTGCTTTATTCAGTTCACTAATTCAAATGCTCATCTCATCAAGAAACAAGCCCTCCCACCCCGCAACACACACTCACACACACGCACACAGAGAAATAATGTTTAATCAGGATATCCCATATCCCAGTACAGTGGACAAATAAAACTAACCATCATAGAAAATACTTAATGAATATAGAATGTGTTTTTATGAGGTTAAAAGTGTAATTTTGCCCTATAGTAGTTGTTGAGAAGTTATTTAAAGTTTGTTCCAAAATGAAGAAAATGAAAATGTGAGAAAAGTGTCTACATAGCTATAGAGAGTTGTAAAGGTCTATAATAAATAAAAAGAAAAAGGTGGGTAAGGGGAAAATGTCTTACATGATCAAGATAGCTTAGATTGACTGTGTTTTTAACAATTTTTAATATCAAAAGGATATGATGGAAAACTTGATTTTGGTTTTCTCTCTCTTAAAAGACAATTAGTCTGCTCTTAATAAGAAAATAAAAGTATTCTCTTTAACGTTTGACTAATCTGCCTAGGAAAGAAAAATTATGAAACTCATCGGGATGATTTATTTTGCTTTTTTTTTTGTCTTTATCATGTCCTGTTGTTTAAAAGAAATAAGTTTCCAGTTAAAAGATTTGTTTTTGTTTCTTTGTTCTGTAGTCATGTTACCTCCTACTGATATTTTACAAATCTTTTATTGTCAGTTTGGTTGAGTAGGTAACTAAGGATTGTTTTAGAGTTATCTGTCATGCTATTTAATTGAGTGTTCAAAACATAGCATTTTGACAACTTTTGATATTTTCCATTCCAAAAATAGAATTCTAAATGGAATCTTAGTCTTAAGATGACCTCCAGGTTTCCCAGAAAGTCCTTAAAACTCTCAGATAGCTTGTTTTTCCACCTTATTAAATAAAAAAGGGAGACTTTTTAAGTAATTGGTTTGTTCGATATGTTAACTGGCATGAAAAGTTTTGTCAAATAAGAAGAGATGTTTAACTTTCTCTTGGTTATGGGTCAATATTATCACTATACATATTTCAGGAATTATAAAAAATTTCCTAGAGAAATGTTAATGTTCTTGCTGCCCATATATAATATATCTTTATGATGCTTTGTTTCATAGTACAAAACAATGGTATAATGTTATCATTCATAATTCTACTTATTAGTTAAAATGCTATACATCACAGAAACAACAAAGTTTTCTTGTCAATTACATTATTTTTATGAACGCTATGAAGATCTTTAACCACAACCATTTTAAGTCTCTTGCCATTCAACATAATCATTAGTTTACTCTGATGATTTTCCTGAAACTGTTTGCAATGGGCTGTAAGCTGGAATGCTTCATCGTCAACAAAAGGGACGGTCTCAGAGACCCACGGACAGGTTTACAACAGGTGCTTGAGGCACATGCTTCTGAGAGCGTTGATGACTTTAAAACTATGCCACTAGGCTGAGCTAGGATTTATTTGTAGAACTCTGGTGGGGAAGGTGATGGGTTCATGAAACTACTAACTCAAAAATAAGACTAACCAGCAAAAATAAGACTAATTACATGGGATGAAATAAAGTGATGCATAATTATTATACATTTTATGAATTTCTTTTGGAACATTACTTGTTCTTCCATGTTCTATTTTTCATATTTAAGGAACCCCTCTTCTCATTTTCTTAAGTTATTTATAACTTTTACAAATTTAGTAGAATATATTTTGCACACAGAAGTAAAACATTTATCTTTTCTCCTTGCCGGATCCTTCTAGAATTCATTAAACATTCTCATTAAGAATTCTTACATGGCAATATAGTAATTTGCATAAATTCAATGAGAATGTGTTCTGTTTAGAATGTACTTGGGAAAATTAATCATATTATCAAAGCTTTAACTGAAAACTCATATTTGAGAATGATGTATATAGAATCTGATGTGATTAGACAATTTTAAGGAGTTAAGCCTGACTTTATGAACCAATGTTTACAAAGCGCTCTTTGGAAAAATCGTCCTCTTACTTGGCATATAAGAGTTCTGATCCTTACAGGTAAGTGAGAAAGGTCACGTCAGGCAGGTCCAGGAACCTTAGGATATTTGGGGGGAAATTAAGAAGAGAAGAGTTCACCCAAATCTACAGGTGCTGTAGCTGAAATACAATGTTTAATTCTTGGCTCTCCAATCTGAAGCTCTGTATAGAAAGTTCCAGTAAAGCAGAATTTTAAAAAAGGTTGTGTGATCAATTAGTATTCATGTTGCAGGTATGTAAATCAATAGGTCAAATTTAATAAAAGTAGACATGGTTTGCAAACAAAAACCACTTAACTTTATCTTTGGTCAAAATGAAAATTGCTATAGAGATAAATGTTATGTTTCAATGGAAAATTATAATCCACCATGTGGTTTATCAGATTCTGGTCCTTTTCATTATCTTTGAGCTATTTTTCACCTCTTTGTAAATTATATCCTGCTACCTTTAGCATTTGTCAGTAATTAGTTTGTAAAATTGAATGTTTCCCATTTTTCTCCTTCTCTCCTGACTTGATATCACTGAGAACTAAGAACTGACTGCCTACACTGAGACTCTAGGCTGTGTAGTTGCTACTGTTTCCCCAAAGCTCTGGAAGCTGAAGCTGGAAAACCTGACATAAGCTTCAAAGGAGTTATCAGAACAGGCAGCGTCGCTCAGAGAGTTCTCCGGAGCACTGCGTCTTCCACGCTCTGCTCCTGAGAATAACTGTGCCTGCGATGCTGTCGTCTATGCCATCAGCAATGACACAGACTGCATCCCGGAAGTCCACCAGATGGCCAGTTCTGCCTCCATTATGGAAAGGCACTTTGAGCCTTACATCTGGAATCCTCTCAACTATCTGAACTCTAGACTCAAAAATTAGGTTTATAGTCAGCTCCAACCCTCGCTATTTTTTCTGCTTGATTCCATTTAAATGTCTCTGGGTGGTTGCTTGATTGGCCCTATCAATATAGAAGATGAGCTTTGATGTGTGCCAGGCTCTCTCCTGCACCCGCCTCCTGAAATGTGACTCTAGACTGGTCTACCTATTTCCAGAACTAGGAGGCTTGTTCAAAGGGATATGGGCAATGACCTTACAATTGTCTTTTTCTACTAGTTCATCTTTGTTTTAATCTGTGCTGTTTTTCCCCTTGCAAACCTTTTACTTTACAATTCCTAACCTAAATCTCCCTCCACACCAGCCAATATAGCTTAATTTTTATTAAACTTACAAGGAAGTTTCAAATGGGGAACTCGTTGAACTCTAGGAATCGGTATAAAGTTCATTGTAAAGTGAAAACAGTTAAGCTACAGAAAATGCATTAAAAAACTTATCTGAACTTCTTTTATCTGATGGGGGGTAGGGTCTTCTGAGTAATTAACTTCCCTTGAGAAAATTTACTGTGAACTCATTCAGCTTTTATGGAGACAGACTGTCCATTCCAATTAAGATGAGAAAAGCCCAATTGAACCTTCTAGATCTTCCCATTGAAGCCCTATATGCCCCCTCTTCCCTCTTCATTTTTGTTACTTTTCATATACAAACCTTAATTTCTGGCTATTCATCACTGCGTAACTCTTGCATTCAAGTATAAATAAACTTCGTCATCTTCTCTTTTTATTCTGCTTATTGTCAATTTTCAGATCCTCAAACACTGGGCTCAAGGAGGAGGAAAGAAAAGTTTTTTCCCTCAACACATCTTACATATAGTCCAAAGATCTTCATGTAATGAAAATGATATATTATTACAAAATATGCGTTTCTGCTATTCAAGTACATTTAAAAAGTTATTTCAATATAATTCACAGTCTATAATTAAATTAAAAATATGTTAGGTTATGAAGGATAAAATTCTGGTCAAAAAGGGCATACTATGTGCAAATGTTTTCACAGCCTCCATTCTAAATTTTGAATTTAAATGACAAAAGGGTATTATAAAAATATTGTTAAAATTAATGAAACCTCAGTAGCACTGGGAAAAAGAATTTGCATGAGAGGGCCTGAATGGTAGATGGCATGCATAGTTGGATGGTGGAGATATCACAACTAGTAAAATACAATCATAACCAATGCAACAAAATGTACTTGCCTGAGGAAAACAAAGTAGATACTGTCCTTTCTAAGAGAGTTTTGGGGATATTACAGCCTCAAAAGCAGCAAATTTTCAGAGTAGGTGACTGAAGAATTATAGCATTCAGAGCAGCTTATTAAGTTGGGCCTTAGCCCCTTCCTTTTCCCATCTTAAACCAACCAGGGCCCTAGCTGGTGTAGCTCAGTGGAATGAGCTTGGGCTGTGAACCAAAGGGCTGCCAGTTTGATTCCCAGTCAGGACACATGCCTGGGTTGCAGGCCAGGTCCCCAGTGAGGGCCACGTGAGAGGCAACCACACATTGATGTTTCTCTCCTTCTCTTTCTCCCTCCCCTCCTTTCTGTCTAAAAATAAATAAATAAAATCTTTAAAGAACAAAACAAAATGAGAAAAAAAAAAACAGTCGGAAGAGTGAGTTTGCCTTAGGGGCATCATAGAAGAAGGGCTCTCTGTGAAGAAGGTTCTGGGTTAGCGCTCTGAGATTCGACAGAAAAGTGGAGCAGAACTAAGCTACCTCATCTGTTGTCAATACATCTAGAATGACAGAAAAACAGAGACATGTAGGAGAGAATGGCATCATAGAATACCATCGCACAAACCCCCTTTAACTTGCAAATGGTGGGTGTCACCAACTCAATTGCTCTTTTGGCAGCCACGCATTCACAGAAGCCCCGATTGCCAAATGTACAGTCCACTTGTACAGAACATACAGTCACCGCCCCACGCAAACTCGAGGTCTTAAAGAGATAGCTCCGATGTTACATTAAACACCATTGCTAGTCCCATGCACAAATCAGCATGTTTTACCCATCAATGTGAATAAAGGATCAAGGAACATTAGACACTGAAGAAAAATATCAACAAAATAAATGTAAAGAATAAAAGTTAAAAACGAAAAAGTGACCCTCAAACACACAGTAAAACTTTAGAGTCTAAACTATAACATAAAAAGTCTAATTAATACATTCAGCAGTATTTAAGATAAAACCATACAATAAGAAAATAAATAGTAAAAGGGAACAATCTGAGAGAGAAAGATCTTGGTGAAGAAAACGGCATTAAAAACATGGAGAGAAGACAAATAAAACACGAAGATTACTAAGTGTTCCTCAGTGCAGCCCTGGGCTTGATTTTCTAAAGTTCTAGTTTACTGGGCTCTTTTACATTCTAAAGTGTCTGAGTTTAATATGTGAATTCTTGATTGGAAGGAATGGAGGTGATTTTTTTTTTCTGTTGCAAAAGACCTTCCCAAAGCTTACAGGTTGCAGACATTAACTGGTTTGAATCAAACTCAGCAATCTTATGTTATCATTGCCTTAAAATTCCAGCTTCTTAAATGCTTTTTGGTATGTATGACTTTATCATGGTATCATTTCCCTCATTAAGTTTAATAAAATCTTTGATACATGTTTATTTTATATTTGCATGTGAATCACGGTTTTTAACCTTTGACAGTTTTGGAGGTCATTTACTTTGATGCCCAAGTGAACTTACCTGGTGAAGTCAGAAAAGTGGCATTGCCAGAAAAGTGCACCTCAGCTCTGACTGTGTGGCTCTGTTGGTGGGGCATTGCCCCACAAAGCAAAAAGGTCACCGGTTTGAATCCCGGTCAGAGCACATGCCTGGGGTTCAGGTTTGATCTCCAGTCTAGGTGCGTAAGATCAGTATTTCTTTCCATCTTTTTCTCACTACTTTCCTCTCTCTCTAAAAATAAAATTCATAAAATCTTAAAAATTAAAAATTAAAAAAAGTGCATCCCCTGTGCTGCTTAAGCCCAAGCAAATCTTTTTGACGCTCAAGGTGAGGCCCAGAACTTTACATTTCCTGACTCTCCAGTTGTGCTTTTTAATTTCTTCTTCCTAGCAATTTTGTGTTTTAGGCTTGTGTCTGATTTGTGCATAGCTGATAAGTAGCTCCCATTGGTGGCTGCAGTAATCGGGAATTTGGTTTTATGGTTTGAGCATTTGAGGAGTTCTGTCAGATGGATGACGGTGATCTATTTTCAGTAGGATGAGAGATGACTATATTGTTATGCTCATCTTCTTATGTGTTAGTTATCTACTTACCAACTCAAATCTCTGAAGAACACTGTATCCACTGGAAAGCGAAATAGCTTTTTCATATCTGCACTGCACTGGTGGGCTTTGTGTTTATGGCTCACTTCTGACCTGTGACTGGTGTGAAACTAAAACTATTAGCTATGTGTCTGGAATTCAGAAAAGCTTTCACTTTTCCTGGTGTTAGAGTTATGTCTTTTCCTGCCACCAGAGGGCGTTAACACAAATTAGATGATTAAGTTTCTTCCAGTAGCTCTGCTTTGATTATTTTATAAAGACAAATACACTTACATATAAGTCTAATGTTCCTAAAATTTACATGAAATAAGGAAAGTGAGCTTCTAGTATTTTAAGGATGCTATACATCTTAAAAATAATTCTTATGGAAAATGCTCTATTAAACACATTTTTAAAACCCAAATCACATAATTATAGTTGTTCTTTGAACAAATCACACTTATTTAATACTTTTAGTTAAAAATGTGAGTAATAACTCTATGTCTTCAGCTTGGGTTTGTCAGTATGGGTTTAATGTAAGCATATGTTTTATTTTTAACATCATGGGCTTGTTATTACATGAAGAGACTAGTTAATTTAAACTACTTAAACTTCATATATTGGTTTATTAAAACAATAAGCTAATATTACTCTTACATGATGTTTAAAATGATAAAAATCTAAATTTGTATTTGACTGGATTGAATGATAAAATGCCTTATAAAAAAGTGATTATATATGTCACACTAACCATAAATTTCCAGATTCTAGGTAGTTTAAAACTATGGGTAACTGTTGGAATCTCAATTTCAATAGTGTGTTAAATATTAAAATGAATTCTAAACATCATTTTAAATTTATATAGTTTTTGTTATTTTTATATACTATATAGTGGCTATATCCTTGGGTTATGAAAATGAGTAAGTTCATGTTTACAACTTTAAAATGGTATCAGTTGACTTGTACAGCTCATCAAGTCAGCTTTGGTGGTCTGTTAAAATGCATATATATATGTATGTATGTATGTATGAGAGAGACATCAATTATCTACTTTTCCATTTGTTGTATAAATTAAAGTTTTTTACTTTGGTTAAAAGTTATAATTAATACAGTTAGTCACAGCTATACTTGGAACAGTGGTGGCAGTGATATAGGAATGTGGAGACAAAGTAATAAAATATGTTTTTGTTCATTAAGCTAAAAAGGTAGTTTTATCTTAGATTGTCTATAGTCTAGAATATAAAAGAGGTCAGTGAAACAGAAAACTGGATACCTCTAGAATGTTGTAGATTTGCAGAAAGAGAATTTTTATTTGCCTTAGTTTAAAATACCTGCATATATTAAGGTCTGAAAATGCAATGAAATATGTTAAAATTTTCCTAAAGGTTACTCTGTTTTGATGGGTTTATTCTTAAGAAAATAATTTTATATTTTTACTACCAAATATTACATTTAAATTAACTCTACTAAAATGATGAATTGGTCTTAGAGTTATTAATAAAGAATGTTAAAATTACTCTTTACTTTCTACTTTACTCTGTAATCTGCTTAGATTTCAGGTCTCTAGAAAAGTTTTCTCTGTTTTGTGTACATGCCATATCATTGCTTACTTACAACCAAATACGTAAATATGGACAGTAGATAGCAATGAGGGGTTAGACCCTTGAAATGTTATGCCTTATTCAATGTCTGTACTCATCTAATGAGTAGATTGTATTTTTCCCAATATGCTGAGGAACTCAGACACAGGTAATTAAGTACCTTTTCTAATGCTACAAAAATAGATGAGTTAGTGTTCAAGTTCAGGTGTCACTGACTACAAAGTCTGTGCTCCCAGCCCCGGTCTCTCCCCGATTTGAAAGCCCATGGATGACAAATCAGAATGACACTGACGGAAAACGCTCCAGGAGCCCAGCACGGGTGCTCACTGCTTCTCCTGGGCTTCTCTTCTCTCATCACTGAAGTGGACACTCAGGGCAAGTGGATCCCTAGACCTTATCTAACCGTAACACCAAATAAACTCTATCATCTCTTGAAAAACAAATTCCTTGACACAAATTGTATGTAGTGAACATAAAACACTAACCTACTTCGGAATATACAGGATCTGGCACAAATAACGCCCCTTTTTATTACAAAATATTTATTACAAAATCGTAAGTATGTAATTCTGTAACATGATAATATCACACTCAAGCACACCATATGACATTTTAGGTGAAATGTTCAAATTAAAACTATAAATTATTACACCCATATATTACCCCACCAACCACCCTCAAGCAGGCTTCACTTCTGCCAGACCCTGAAAAATGTCACTGTTATTAAATATTAAATACTTAATTTTAATGTCATATATTAACTATAACTGATTCCACCACCAATTACTAGTAAATAATAAAATAATACATATTTCCAAATTATAAGAAAATATCATTATATCACTTAAAGTATTAACATGTCAAATTAAATTATATAATTAAAATTCTACTTAGTATTATAAATTATCTGCTATTATTAACTGCAACATTTGTGACTGTCTATGTAGTTACTTAAACTAAGGCAAGAATTGCTATGGAATATGGTTTTATTATGAAACATAGGCCAGCATTTCTCTCTTAAAAGGTGTTTTTTTTTTATTATTTTATTGTTGTTCAATTACAGTTGTCTGCATTTACCCCCACCCCCAACCCCAGGCAAACCCACCTCCCTCCCTTGCTTCCACCCTCCCCCTTGGTTTTGTCCATGTGTCCTTTATAGCAGTTCCTGAATACCCTTGTCCCCATTATCCCCTTCCCCCTCCCCTCTGGTTACTGCCAGATTGTTCTAAATTTCAATGTCTCTGGTTATAATTTGT
>PVJI01015944.1:0-39629 GCA_004026765.1 Micronycteris hirsuta
CCTCTCCCCAGGTGTCCTGAAGGCGGTGGACCACATCAACACCATCATTGCGCCAGCCCTCATCAGCTCAGTGAGGCTCATTCTTTGCTGGGGGTGGCAGGACCAGGGTCCTGGAAGGCATCCTGCGTCAGGGGAGGCGGGAGAGCGGGGAGAAAGGCCCACCTCTTGGGAATCATGGTTACCGAGGGAAGGGTGGGAAAATGACCCCTTACTCTTCTCTGCTCCCGTGGGGGTTCAGGTCCCCAGATCCCGACAGGCCACTGTCACAGGAACCTGGTTGGACCCTGGCCGGATGTGAGCCTGTGTGAAGGGGGCCCTGTGTCTGAGGGCCCAGCTCCATCCTGGCCCTGCATGATGGTGGCTCTGCCCGCAGGGTCTCTCGGTGGTGGAGCAGGAGAAGCTGGACAATCTGATGTTGGAGTTGGACGGGACTGAGAACAAATGTAAGCGGGGGGCCAGGGAAAAAGTGGGGAGGCTGAGGATGGGGATGTAGGGAGCAGCCAGAGAACCCAGGGGGCCAGTGCTGTGGGGCTTCCCGAGGAAGGACTTCTTCCGTCCTCCCCGGGAATCAGAACAGAAGATGAGTTTAACCGCAGTGATGGTGGGGGAGGAACATCAGACAGAGGAAGAACTTTGCAGCACGAAGCGAAGGGAGTTGGCGTGAGACAGCCTGGTCTTGGGATATTTAGAAATAAGTGCAGCTCTCTGCCCTTTCCTGTCACCTTCCCCCAACCGCCCTGCTATTTCAGGGGAAAGTGGATGAGACGTTGCAGGAGTGGAGGGAGGAGGGGGCCTCCTTTCCTGGCTCCTTTGCGGAGTGTAGATGGAGGCAAGGGCTAGATGGGGAAGGGAACATTTTTGCTCAGTGTTTTTCTCTATAATCTCCCAGCCAAGTTTGGGGCCAATGCCATCCTGGGTGTGTCCCTGGCCGTGTGTAAGGCAGGGGCAGCTGAGCGGGAATTGCCCCTGTATCGCCACATTGCTCAGCTGGCTGGGAACTCAGACCTCATCCTGCCAGTGCCGGTGAGCACCGTGCCGCGTCTGTGCTTCTCCGCGGGGTGGGCGGGGGCGCATGGAGCCTTGTGAAGACTAATGGAAAACAAGGGAATTGGGGCAACTGAGGAGAAAGGATGGGGACCTGAGGCTCAGAGTCTGGGAAGTTGGGGGGAGTTTGAGATCTTGGGCAAGCACTCCTGGGGCGGAGAGGAAAATGCTCAGTGGCTTTTCTGTGCCGTGGCTCCCAGGCCTTCAATGTGATCAACGGCGGCTCTCATGCCGGCAACAAGCTGGCCATGCAGGAGTTCATGATCCTTCCAGTGGGCGCTGAGAGTTTTCGTGACGCCATGCGACTCGGGGCGGAGGTCTACCACACCCTCAAGGGAGTCATCAAGGACAAGTATGGCAAGGACGCCACCAATGTGGGAGACGAGGGTGGCTTTGCCCCCAATATCCTGGAGAACAGTGAAGGTGAGACCAGGAGCCCTACTCCCAGCTCTGGGCCATTGTGGGGGTGGGGGAGGGGCGGGCGCACGCTTCACCGCATCCTGAGGAGTATGGGTGGATGGTCCTTGACTCCTGCTAGCTCTCAGAGGTGCCACATCTTGGAGTGGCTTCCAGAGGGCCTGCCAAATTCACATGCAGGCCTAGGAGAACAGTCCTCACCTCTCCAGCCAGACTCCTGAGCAACTATAAGCTCTCTCCTGAGCTCCTGGGAGAGCTGGAAGGTGATCTGGTTACCTGTGGGGTCCTCCCCAGCCTTTAACTCCAAAGCGTTCTCAGTTTGATGAGACACACCAGACGCCAGGTCATCTATTTCAGATCTGTCCCATCTCACCCCAACTTTTGAGGCCTTGAGGATCCTTAGCTTTTCTCTGCCCCGGGAGAAACTGCATAGTAAAGAGAAACAATACTGCAGTGGCTAAGAGTTACGGTTCTGAGGCCAAACTGCCTGCGTTTGAATCTTGACTTGAAGACTTATTGGCTGGTGATCTTTTTTATTTTCTCCATGCTTTGTCTTTCTTATTTGTAAGATGGGAATACTAACAACAATATCTACTTCATAGCATCATTGTGGAGATTAAAGATTTTGTTTATTTGTTTTTAGAGAGAGGGAAAGGGAGGGAAACATTGATCAGCTGGCTCTCACACGCCCCCAGCTGGGCACCAGGCCTGCAACCTAGACGTGTGCCCTGATTGGGAATCAAACTGGTGACCCTTTAGTTTGCAGGCTGGTACTCAATCCACTGAGCCATACCAGCCAGAACTCATTGTGTGAGATCATATATGTGAAGTACTTAGGTGACATAGTTAGCCCTCAATAAATGACAGCTATTAAAAAAACACTGTTATTTTTTTTTTTTTAAAAAAACACTGTTATTAATACAAGTCCATTCCTCTGCCTTCCTGGAGATGGCCAGCTTCTTCCAGACCTGAGGATAACCCCAGCGAGAACCTTAGCCACATCTCCGCAGCGAGCTGTCTCCCACGGCCCTGAATCTCCTCCTTCCCCCCATTCCTCCCTGTCTGCCCTTCCTGTTCATAATCTCACTGTGTTTCACCTCCAGCCTTGGAACTGGTGAAGGAAGCCATTGACAAGGCGGGCTACACGGAAAAAATCGTCATCGGCATGGATGTCGCTGCCTCAGAGTTTTATCGTGACGGCAAATACGACTTGGATTTCAAGTCGCCTGCTAACCCTTCCCGCTACATCACTGGGGACCAGCTGGGGTCCCTCTACCAGGACTTTGTCAGGGACTACCCTGGTGAGAGCAAGGCGGGGCGTGGGAGGGCGGGGGAGGGCAGGGGGCCAGCAGGGATGTGTTGGGGCAACTCTGGACCTCGTTGCGTGCTGACTCAGGGGCCCAGTAGAGGTGTCCTAAGAACCTAGCAACCAGGGATGGGATGAGGAAGCCTCCTGCAGAGCCAAGGCTTTGTATGTAGCGTAAGGGTGCAGGTACCTGTGATGAATCCGTTCCATCTGCTTTGGATTCTGATTAAAGTCATGTGCTCTGAAGCTGCTGGGATCATGGGGAAGGCTTTGAAGAAACCAGGGATGTTGAGAGCAAGATTGGACCTGGCCAGGAACAAGCACATTTCAGTGTTTTGGTGGATAAAACTGGGGATGCTGAGTGGAGCCGGAAGTGATGTGCTGACAGAGGCTGATGAGGAACTGAATTATCCCTCAGGTCTACCAAAGGCTTCGGATATAAATTGCAGAATGAAGGATTTTTTTTTTTTTTTTTAATAAGAAAACAGTCTGATTTTTTTTTTTTTTAAAGATTTTATTTATCTATTTTTAGAGAGAGGAGAAGGAAGGGAGAAAGAGCAATGTATGGTTGCCTCTCACATGGCCCCCACCGGGGACCCGGCCCGCAACCCAGGCATGTGCCCCAACTGGGAATCGAACCGGGACCCTCCGGTTCCCAGCTCGCGCCCAATCCACCGAGCCACACCAGCCGGGCAGAATGAAGGATTTTGATTAGTGATGAGGAAGGGCTGCCTAGTTGTGAAAATATGGAAGTGTAGATAGGTTTTGAGAGAGATTCTGAACCCTTGTTTTTTGAAGGCTTTATGAATGAATCAAGGTAAGGATCAGTTAGGGAAGGCTTCCTTGGGGACGGAGGAAGCAAGAGGGGCAGGCTCAGTTAGCCGGGGGATCCGGCCATTTCCGGGAGTCAGGCCCGCCTGGCGCAGAGCCCCAGGAAGGGGCAACAGCTCGCTCACCCCTCTCCCCACAGTGGTCTCCATTGAGGACCCCTTCGACCAGGATGATTGGGCTGCCTGGTCGAAGTTCACAGCCAACGTAGGCATACAGATTGTGGGTGACGACCTGACAGTGACCAACCCGAAGCGTATTGAGCGGGCAGTGGAAGAAAAGGCCTGCAACTGTCTGCTGCTCAAGGTCAACCAGATCGGTTCGGTCACCGAAGCCATCCAAGCGTGAGCGCCTCCTGCTTCTCTCCTGCTCAGCCCGTTTCTCAGGACCCCGTATGCGCGCGCTGTGGGCCTCATCCTGTCCATCGACGCTGAGGAGAACCGGGGACCTGGAGTCACCTCCAGAGCCCTCCATTCTGCTCTCTCCATCACTGATTCTCTGCTCCCCCCCAGACAGCTTCCCTCCAGATAGTTCTTTTCTTTTTCAGGGGAGGGGCCCAAGTTTCTCCATTTTGTATATTTATTTGTTTGATTGTTTGTTTGTTTGTTTTTAGAGAGAGGGGAAGGGTGGGAGAAAGAGAGGGAGAGAAACTTAATGAGCGAGAGATATCATTGGTTGCCTCTTGCCTCCAGCCATGGACCTGGCCCGCGTGCCCTGACTGGCAATTGAACAGGTGACCTTTAGGTTTGCAGGCCAGTGCTCAATCCACTGAGCCACGCCAGCCAGGGCCAGGTTATTTCGAAACACAGACCAATGTTGGGCTGGGAAGAGAGTGCCCAGGGTGAGGGGCTGGCAGTCAGTGCTGATGTGTCCGTACAGGTGCAAGCTGGCCCAGGAGAATGGCTGGGGGGTCATGGTGAGTCACCGCTCAGGAGAGACTGAGGACACGTTCATTGCGGACCTGGTGGTGGGGCTGTGCACAGGTCAGGTGAGTGCAAAGGAGATCTCTGTGCAATTGGTGGATTCTAGGCTCAGGTGGATCTCTCCTTCCAGGTGTTTGAAGGTGTCAGAGGTATTTCAAGGGACTGTAAGTTTCCTTTCAAGGAATGAAGGAGCAGCCACTGAGCTGCTTATCTCTCTGGATGTTTCAGATCAAGACTGGTGCTCCGTGCCGTTCTGAGCGTCTGGCTAAGTACAACCAGCTCATGAGGTGAGGAAACCTGGGGAATGGGAACCCAGGGCTCAGGGGTAGAAGCTGTTTGCCCACTGCCCCATCCCCAGTGCCCTGGCCGGTAGATATCCAGAAAAGACTGAAAGATGGGTTGCCTGGTGGCCTGATGGGTGAGTCCTACAGGTCACGTGGGAAAGCCAGGGAATGCCCACACTGGGGCCAGGACACAGGAGCAGGCTTTGTGAGGCGCCTGGAGACCCAGGGCCTCCTGCAAGTACCTACTTGACATTTCCTTTCTGGCTCATCTCTCTCAGAATTGAGGAAGAGCTGGGAGATGAAGCTCGTTTCGCAGGACACAATTTCCGCAATCCCAGCGTGCTGTGATCCCTCCACCTGCCTGGAGACTTGGACCCCCTCCCATTGTCCTGGAGCCCCTTCCTGTCCTGCTCTGTGATATTTCACCTTGGACACCCCAGCTGACCTGCTGCGCTGCTCCTGGGCTTGTCCCGCCCCGCTGTCTCTGCTTTCCCCCGCGGGTTCTACACTCTTCACTTCCCCTTCCTTCCTGTTTTCTCTCCTCAAAGACTGGCCACAGGACTGAGGATTACAAGGGGGTCCATGGAAGAATGAGCAGGGTCTGTGATGGGAGCATCAGGGCTGGTGGCTGAGGCATCTGGAGAGGGGCCACACGTCACTTGTGCTCTGTGTTGGTTCCGTGTGTTTTCTGTGCTGTGGAGGAGCCAGGCATTGCACGGTGCTGAGGTGGAGGGAGGTGTTGGCTGCTGGGCGTGCCTGGCCTAAGGTTTTAGTGTGTTTGTTTGTGTGTTGTTTTGTTTGTTTATTTATTTATTTATTTTCATTCATCCTGTTAATTAATTAATCATTTTCCCATAACTCCAGGGCTAAAAACTGGCCTGACTGGAGGTGGGGGCACTAGTGTCTGTATTTCACATGGCTGTAGATTCCGAGATGGCCTGGAATGCCAAGGGTAACAGAAAAGGGCCCTGCTGGCGGTTCCTTTGTGTATACCAGCTCCTCACTGAAGCCCAGCTCGGGCCAGAGGTGGGGCTGTGCGCCTGGGGGCTCTTCCCCAGACCTCTTCCCTGCTCTACCTTCCCCGTTCCTCCTCCAGCTGCACCAGAGCAATGCCTCACTCCCTGTGCCACGTCCCACACCTCTGTGGCACTGAAACGAGCACCACCATTAAAGTCTGAATCACAGTGCACTGTTGTGTCTGAGGAGTCTCACTCACTGCAGTCTGTGTGAGGGGAGAGGTGGGGCCCTGGGAAGGCAGTGGTGACACGGGGTAGCAGAGCTGGGGAGGGCACACACACACAGGAGGAGGAAGACAAATAGAACAAAGGTGGCAAGAGATGACATTGCCTACCCGCCCCCGCCATGTGAGGTCCGCCTTGCCCCTGCCTTCTTAGCAGCAAGCTTGGCCCCAGGTGAATTAGGAGTTCTTAGCTTTGTGGAAAAATTCATAACATTATAAAAAATGTTGTGCTTATGTGCATATTGGGGGAAAGGTGTCCAAAGTGTTTTCAGGTTCCCAAAGGGCCTTGACCAAAGAAGGGATAAATCTGTGAACTAGAGCAGCTCCCATACCGGGGCCTCCCAAACAAAACCCTGTCTGCTTCCGGGACGCAACAGCGCTGCACGGCTATTACTCCCTGCGAGGTGGGGGACCGGGAGGGAAGAATGGTACTAGGGGATGCAGAGGAGCGCCTGAGGAAACAGTCCTCCGGGCAAACTGAAGATTCAGGACCTGAACTGCTCAACAGGCTCCACTCCCTCCGGTTGGGTCAGCCTTCAAGGAGAGCACCAGCGTGTGGCTGGAGACACACAACTCTTCAGCTCCTGTGGCGCCCCAGCATTGAGACGGGAACCCAGAAACCAAGCAGGGGCGAGGACCGCCTTCAGTACTTTGGATACTAGGGGCTGTGGCAAGCCGTGGCCACTAGAGGGCGGCAAGGTTCCTCAGGACACCATACTGGAGCCTGGCTAAAGGGGGGTGGGAGGAATTTCAAGGTTGTTCCCTTTGTGGGCCTCCCACTCTATTTCTACTCAGAGTTCTGCTCCTGGGCTTCCTCTGCCATCCTGCCCAGATCCGGGACTAGAAGGTGAATCCAGTTCTGCATGGGCAGGACCCATTTCCCTGTCCTGTCCTTCCTGTGTCGCTGACACCTCTTCCATTTTCAGTTCAAGGAACTTCTTGCCCCCTCTCCTCTGTGCCTCTTCATTTCAGTGCTTCCGTGTGGGCATCTCATCTTTCCCTTCTCTCCTGGCACCTTTTCTGTTTCCCTTGGGGCACACTGTACTTTTTTCCGTACCTCTTGGTGCATCGTATTCATCTTTTCTCCAGGGTGCATTACATCAATCCTTTTTTAGGGACTCCTGGACTGACCAGGCTTGTTCTGGTGGGAGCCGCATTTCCTTACCTCCGTCCCTTTCTCCCTCCTTCCTACGTCACCTTCTCTGGCAGCTATGCTCCCCCTCCACCACCACCACCCAGGTACTCCGTGGATAGGGTTACTGCCAGCTCTGCCAGGGCTTCCTAGGCCCTTCTCTCCACTTTCCCTTTGTGCCGTTGCCTGGAGACCAGTGGGTTGTGGGGGGGCTGGGGCCAGAAAGGGAGGTGGGGTGAGGGATGGTAGTGGTAGTGGTGTGTGTGTGATGCTTCCTGAAGCTGAACTGGCAGCCTGGCCCTCAGGTAGGAGAGGAATTGGAAGGGGTAGGCCCTGGCTGTTCTTCTGACTCTCCCATCTTCTGTTCTACCTATGCCTAAATTTTTCTTTTAGGCTCAGATATGCCATCATCCTAATCCATCCCTTAGTGGTGAAAAACAAATAAACAAAAACCCAAAAAACAGTAACAACAACAAAAAAACCAAACCTGGAAGGGAACTGGAAAGGGCCTGGGCCAGGGCCCAGCAGGAGACTGAACAGGAGAAGGGGGGCATGCAGGGAGGCAGGAAGAGAGAGAGAGGAAATGTAATAGGGAGGGGGGTGAGGAGGTGGGAGGAGTCTTGGAGCAAAGTAGGGAGGTGGGGATTTAGGAGCAGGAGCTATCCTAGGATACTGGATGGGGGAGAGCATTGGGGGGTGGAGGGAGATAGGGAGCTGGCCTGGTCTCTTGAAGGCCCTAAAGAATGAGGAAGGTGGGAATGGGGTGGTAAAGTGCCAGCTAATTCAAGAGATTCAAGAGTGGTGATTCCTTCCTAGGCCAAAGAAGCCTTCTTGTTCAGGGTCCCCACAGCTTTAGTATCTTTTTAGAGCTTTTGCGTATTTCTAGAACTTGGCTGAGCCTGGCCCAAGGAAATATGAGACAAAATCTACTGAGTTGCTACAGGGCCAACCTCCTTCCTTTCCAGAAGCCTGGGGGGATCCTGCCATTCAGGGTCCACCCTTGGCCTCTGGCTGTCCTGGCCTCACACATACCCTACCCCCACCCCAAATCTGGAGAGCTATTAGGGCTCCCAATCCAGACTCCAGCTCCAGCTCTTCCTATTTCCCAGCCTGCCTCCCTCCCATTCTCTGGCCTTCCCACTCTCAGCTGCCAAAAACCAACCAGTGTCTTGTCGTCCTTTGTCCTGGGAGATGTTGCAGTTTAGTGTGGGGCCAGGGAGCCAGCCCAGAAGACACTGGTGCTGGGCTGCTGGGGGTGCTGGTTTCAAGGCTGAAGACTGGGAATGACTGGCAGACTGACAGAGTCAGAGACTGCCTGGAGAGCAGTGGGAGGAGAAGAAAGAGCCTTGGGCCTGCGGTGGGGACTGTCTCCACATTAGCATGATTGGGATTGGGGAACGAGGGCACCTAGGGATTTGGCTATGCTTTGAGCCTAATCCCCACCTCACCCCTTCCCTGGGACCCAAAGTACCATCAGTGATGACTTCAACAGAGACACTGCAGACAGAGGGCCTGAGCATGGTGTCCCACTCCTATAAAGTAATCTCTTCCCTACACTGGAGCTCGCCCTCCCCCATTTCTATCATTTCCTTCTGCTTTCCTTTCCAGTCTCTTGTCGTCTGCATCACTGACCTTCCGTCTTTCACATTACCACCAAAAACCGCGTTTATCTTACAGTTCCTTCCAATCTTCTTTACCCATTCCCAACCCCTCCACACCCACTCCATTCTACTACTTTGCCTTGCTATCAAAATCCTCCTTTGCTCTCGTGGAAACCCCTCACCTCCAAACCAGCCATCCCTGCGTCTTCCTCCCAGAGTCCCAGGGCCCCCTAGAAAATGCATCTGGCCCCAGCTCTGTCATCCCTTCGCAGGGTTCCTCATGCTTTTCTCTCTCACCCCAAGCTGACATCTCTGAACTTGACCACCTCTACCTCTCCAGCTTACCTTCATCACCCCCAAATTCTTATATTTTCTATTCTTTTCCCAACACCAGTCACCCTCAAATTCTACCCTCTTCCAGAAATCTCAGTCTCCTGTATGTGTCTCCATTTTTTTTCAATTTCTTCCCCTCCTTATGACCCTAAACTTCCATCCCATTCTGTCATAACTGCCTCCCTAACCTTCCCCCGCCCGACATGTCTGCCACAGACGCTGTCACCCAACCTCCTTCCCTTATCACACACCTCATTGCCCCGAAGCCCCCATGTAGCTCCATGTTTCCAATCTCACCCCAGTACCCCAGTCTCTGCCTCGTACCCGCGCCCTTCCGCCCCATCTCTGCCATAGACCCCTGTGCCCTCAAACTTCTGCCCCCTCCATCTACCCCTCCGACCCACAGCCCCTCCTCCCCAGCGCCAGGCCCGCGGGCTCCCCACGTCCCGCCTCCGCGAACCCCTCCCCGCGCCCCGGGCCCCCTCGGCCTCGGCCGCGGCCAACTCGCGCGGCGCCTCCCCCTCGCCGGTCCCCCGCCCCCCGCGCAGCCCGCCCGGCTCTCCCTCCCTCGCGTCTCCCTCCTGGCCCCTCTCCCCGTTCCTCCGCGCTCCCTCCTTCCCCCTCTCCCTCCCTTCTCCCATCCCCCGCTCCCGAGCGCCCTCCCTGCGCCGGCCGCTTTCCTGTGCAAGTCGCCGGACGCGCCGCGCAGCCCGCCCGCAGCCCGCGCCGGGCCGGGGCCGGGACCGGGGCCGGGACCCAGCGCGGGGGGGCCGCGGGGGGGGGCGAGGGAGCCGGCTGCCCGGGGAGGGCGGGGGCCGCGGGCGGAGGCCTCCGAGGGGCCGCGGGCAGCGCGAGTGCGGGCCGCGCGAGGCGGGCGCGGGCGGCGGCGGCGGCGGGGCAGCGCGGCGCGCAGGGCCGCCGGGCCGCGGGGGCGAGCGGAGCGGCGGGGCGGACGGCGGGCCCGGGGAGGGGCCGAGCGGAGCCCGGATCGGGATTTGCTGCGGGGCGGCGAGCGATCGGGGCCGGGTCGGGGGAGCGGGGGATGGGGGCCGCCCTCGGAGCGGGTCGGGGCCGCCGGCGGCGGCGTCGCGGCGGCGACTGAAGCGGGAAGCGGAGAGGGGGGCGGGGGAGCGGCCGCCGCCGCCCCCCGGAGGCGCCGGTCCCCGAACCCCGCGCGGAGCCAGCCAGCCGTCCCGAGCTGCGAGCAGGTAAGAGCGGCGCCGCGCGGGCCCGGGCACGCCCGGGTGCGGGCCGCGCTCCCCACCCCCACCCGCCCACGTCCCCTCCCGCCGCCGCCTCCATTTGCGATTTTCCCGATCGGGTCCCCCCACTGCGGGCGCCGCCGGCCGGGGCCGCGGCTCGGAGCGGGCCGGCAGCCGGCGGAGGGAGCGGGGCCGGCAGCCGGCGGAGCGGGCAGGTGGGAGGGCCTCCGGAGGAGGCCGACGGGGCGAAGGAGGGTGGCCGGGACCCCGCGGCGGAGGGCTGATTGGGGATCCACGGGAGGGACCCGCGAAGGGGCTTCGGGGCGAAGGCAAAAAGAAATTCGACAGATGGCAGCGAGGTGGGGCACAAGGTCCCCGGGAAAAGCCCCAAAGGCCCAGAACCCGGGTTCCCGAGCTCGAGGCTGGGGGTGGTGTGCGTGGAAGGGGAGAGGGAAATGGGGAAGGGGTGTGGTAGGTGGGGAGGGATTGCCGCTGATGCGGGCGCAGAATGGAACCTGGGGGGACGGCCACGGAGGGGCCCCCCTTTGAGAGGACCCTGAGGTGTTCCCGAGTGGAATCGGGAAGGCAATGCTTTCGCGATTCAGTTTCCTTTCCCCCACTGCAGGTCACCTCTGGTCTTTTTTTTTTTTTCCCTCCCAATTTCAGACAGAGTTACTTCTTGGAGAGGGGCACACTGGGGCCCAGTAGTGTGGGCCATCTTAAAACTAATGCAGGGAGGAACACTGACGGGAGAGTTAGGGAGAAAGGGTTTCTGCGAGGGTGGAAACGAGGAGAGAATCGGGCCATCTCGTAGGCACGCCAGACGAGTTGTCACCTCCACCTTCAGATCCCTAGGGCATCCCTCTGCCCCTCTAGCTGTGGTTTAAGGCAGGCGGAGGGTTGTCTTCATTACTGTTTTGAGCTCAGAGATTTCCCTTTGTGCATGGGCTTATTTCTGCTGGGGCAGGTACTCTTAAGCTCTCTTCCCTGAGGGTACTATGGGAGAGTAGGTGTTGCTTTAGCAACTGGAAGGGGAGTGGCTGGCTGATGGACCCCTGGGATGGACTCTTGAGGTTCAGGTTCTGCCATATCGTTGCCATGGCAACGATCCAGTAGCTGTCTAATAGGTGGGGGTTCAGAATGTTGACTGGACCTCAGGCTTTGGCCATGTCCCTGGGACTGTTGCCTGGGTTCTGGAGAACGCATCAGTTGTTGCTGGTGTGCAGGCTTACCAGGGGCCCACCCCTTCGTGGAGCAGTCTGTTGGACACAGGTAGATAGGTTAGTTGACAGTCAGGGTGTTTCTCCAAGTCTCTCCCCCTAGGCTTGGTGGGAGCATGGAAATGCTCTCTTCACTATCCCATCTTTTGGTAGTTCTTTTTGACTCTCTTATTATTAGGGACATTTTGTTTACAGTAGTCTTTTTGATTCTTCGCACAGATATTCTTCCATTTTCTTAATTTGAGTCTGTCTTCCCGAATCAACCTTTTCCTCTTTTGACACAGTGACCCCTTCCCTCAGCTAACCTTTGACCTATTTCCCTGACCTTGTAGGACTGTCTGGGCTTTCCACACCCATCTCAGGTGAGGGTGGCCCAGGGGTCAGGGTTGTGGAATAGCCTGGTGCAGTGGAAATACTCTGGAACTGGAGCCAGGAGACCTGGGTCTAGTCCTGCCTGTACTTCTGTGACCTTGGGCGAGTCACTTGTTTCTTTTAGCCTCAGCTTCATTGTAAGATGAAGGGGTTATAGATGAGATGATTTCTGAGGTCCGTCTGACAATCCTGGATTCTCTGAAGGCTTAGGCCAGGGCATTGTTGTCTGCTGGTCTGGGCTGCATTGTTATCTCGCAGTCACTCTGGGCTGGTTTGTTAGTCTGGCAGATCTGGCATGATGGTGGGGGCTGGGCCAGTGATCCTGAAATTCACTCTGCAAGCCCTTCCCAGAACAGCCTTGTGCTTGTGTTGTATTCCTTCTGGCATCCTTCTCACATTTCTCCCTTAATTTCTTTTTCTGTTCTTACTTAGAGACTCTTTGCCTAGTTTTCACTTTTACACTTCCCCAATCTGGTCTTTATCATTTTCTTTTTGCAGTAAGGCAATGAAGGTGAGTGAGCTTAGTGTGGTGCCAGACACATGGCAGGTGCTCTATGAATGTTAGGCACAGTGACTGGCTACGAGGGCAAGAGTGGAGTATAGTTTAGCTTAGCTTGCTGGCGCTAAAACCTGCCCCCGATTCAGATACAACCCTAACTGCTCTTGTCCTGCCCCCCCTCGCCCCAGGATTACCTACCTTTTTATGACTGCTTTTATCTTTCAAAATTACACATTGCTTATTTTATCAGATTTCGGGTGATTTTAAAAGTTGAGGTAGGGGGAGCGGCACCCTCGGATTGCTCAGGGACAGGCCTGCGTGTCTCTGGCCTAGCTCTGACGGACTTGGGAGCGGGTTCCGTGATGGGGAGGAGAGATGGGTACTGTTCTCGGAGGGGCTAGTAAAGACACACCAGTCACAGACACTCATTGTTGTGCTTTTGCTAGGATTGTTTTCCCCTTTTGTTATTTGAGTTTTATTCTTTGGATTTTGGGGGTTGACAGTATTTTCAAATCAATCTACACAACAAAAATGTGGTAATAGTTGTAGTTGAGGAAAAGTGGCTGGTTTACTGGGCCATCAGCTATAAGTTCAAAAGACCTGGGGCTGGGTTCCAACTATTTTGTTACTCTAAGTAAATTCTTACTAAGTTTCCTGGAAAGGTTAGGCTCACCCCTCACTACGTGCCTCAGTATGGTTCAGTGGAGCTGAGTGAAGTAATTACTTTGTATTCCTTGGGGAAAATATGATCTAGGATGTGGAAATGCCACTTGCTTAGCCAGGCCTCCTAACTCAGAACAGGCAGGTGAGCTTATTCTGTTCCCACGGAGGCCATCAGCACTTCATCCAAGAAGACCTATGAAATTACTGGGTTAAAGATCAAAAACAAGAATGGAACACCCATGTATACACGACATCAGTGGGGGACACAGAAAGGAAGAGAACAGTAACTACATTTTTGCTCTCTAAAGATCATATGGTCAGTAATATTGAAAGATAGGACACTTAGCCAGAAATACAAACCACTGCACACGAAAGTAGCTGACTATATAGATATATAGAGATACAGATCGGCTGTGAGGAGGTGTGTATGCCCATCTAAGCCGAGTGGGAGATAGGTTCACAGGATTGTGAGTTTGTATTGTGTGCTCACTGATCTCACTGATTAGGTTGGCAAAGTGAAAAGTCCTGCCTTTTCCTCTGGCCTTCAGAAACCCATGTACTAGAGAGGCGGTCTTTATGATGCTCTCAAAAGCGAAGCTCTGCTCTTTGGGGATACCTGCATTTGGCCTTGGGGTTGTAGGGTTGTGTCCGTTTGCACTGTAGAATGGGCCGTCTTCTCCCACCTACTCCAGTGTGAAAAAAGATTCTTTTTGTATCTCTGGGGCTGATCTAGGTCTTCTGAGGATTAAATCACACCAGCTTCTGATGAGAATATAGCAAAGTACAGAAGAAAGAACGTGGGCTTTGAAATCAGGGAGAGGTGGGCTTGATTCTGGTGCTGTCACTGGTTCCTCACTGTGTATCATCACATGAAGTTGGCAAGTCAGAATCACAATCTTCGAGCCTCAGTTTCCTCACCTATATAATGGGAATAATAAGAACACCTACTTTTCAGGGTTGGTTGTAAACATTACATTGTGTAGGTGAAGGTGTGACATAAAGAAGATACTTGTTAATAAGTTAATACTTGAGCTTGTTCTGTTCGCTCTTCTGTAAGGCCCCATGGAATGTGTGTGTGCACAGATAACTCCTAGGGACCGTGAAGGGTAAAACAGTGTCATTTCTAGAATGGTGGCTCCTAGCTACATCTGGGTTTTATTGCCCTCCCCAGGGATGAAAGAGATGGTATTTCAAGCAGAGCCTTCCTCACTTGTAGATAGCTGGGTAGCCCATGGGATCGGCCAGCCGTATTATGGGGCCAGTACCTCTTGACCGAAAGCCCTAGGGTGGGACCCCTCGCTCAGCCCCTTGACAAGCGCAGTGGTAGGCCTTTCAGAGTCCACTTCCTGATTTGGAGACTTTGATGGTCTTTCTAACAGGCTTCGCTGAAAACAGATCCTGCAAGTCCCAGACGCCTACACTGGAAACTTGGAGATCCTGCTGCCTGCTTCCCAGGCCACAGCTGTGGGGAGCTTGGGGTGAAGCAGAGAAGTTTCTGTATTCAGCTGCCCAGGCAGAGGAGAATGGGGTCTCCACAGCCTGAAGAATGAAGACGCGACAGAATAAAGACTCAGTGAGTGATAGCTTAATTGAGAGACAGGAAAGCTTAGGGGCAGGGAAGTTAGAGGGACGAGCCTGGAGAGAAAGAATAGAAGTAAGGTACATCCTAAAGTTAGGTGAAATGTAAAAAAACCTTTTTATTGTTTTCTTCCTTATCCCTCAGATGTCAATGAGGAGCGGACGGAAGAAAGAGGCCCCTGGGCCCCGGGAAGAACTGAGATCGAGGGGCCGGGCCTCCCCTGGAGGGGTCAGCACGTCTAGCAGTGATGGCAAAGCTGAGAAGTCTAGGCAGACAGCCAAGGTATTCTGTCCTGAGGTCCTCCCACAGGATGCGCAGGCACTGGGGCTGAGGTTGTGTGTGTGTGTGTTGTGGGGGGACTTCCTGTCTGGCATAGGGTAGTGGCGGAGGCTTGGGAGGTATAAGACAAGAATTTTCTCTTTCTGTTTAACAGAAGGCACGAGTAGAGGAAGCCTCCACCCCAAAGGTCAGCAAGCAAGGCCGGAGTGAGGAGATCTCAGAGAGTGAAAGTGAGGAGACCAATGCACCAAAAAAGACCAAGACTGAGGTGGGAGACCCTTGCAGCTGTCCTGACCCATCTTCTGACTCTTCTTTCCCCCACACTTCCTTTCATTCAGGATTCCTTTTTTTTTTTTTTTTTTTTAAATCTCACTATTTTTCTTAAGGTTTAATTTATTCGTTTTTAGAGAGGAGGGATGTGAGGGAGAGAAACATCAATCACTTGTCTCTCGCACACCCCCAAGCAGGTACCCAGTCCCCAACCCAGGCACGTGCCCTGGCCAGGAATTGAACTGGTGACCCTTTGGTTCGCAGGCCGGCACTTAGTCCACTGAGCCACACCAGCCAGGGCAGGATTCCTATTTTAATCTCACCTGGGATATGAGAGAAAAGTCATATCCTAGCACTTATTAAGGTGGTCCTGTCTATAATATATCAAACAGATCTTTAGGGCTTTGGATAGGCAGGGTCAAAGGGGACTGGGAGTGTGGAAGAGTCTAGCCTTGCCTTTCCTATGTCCTGATTTTCAGGAAGGGGCAGGGGAGGAGATTAAGGGTGAGAAGTCTTACTGGGAGGAACAGATAAATCATAAGGAAAATGTAGAGTTGTCCTTTTAAGAACCAAGGGTTTCTGGGATGTTAAAGGGGTAAAGGAGTTGAGGGGAGTGTAGATATAAGCTGGTAGAAGACAGGGATTTGGCTTCAGCTGTGGATAGGGAGAAGGTGCCTGAGATGGACACTTGAAGGGCCAGGATTTTACAAGGAGGAAACCAGACTAACTGCTGGAGGGCAACTGAGAATGTGGGGAGAATGGTGGAACCCAGAGATGGTAGGGAGGTGGGCCTGAGTAAGAGTGCTCATCACACTGGCCCAGTGGTGTGCTGTGAGGGGGAAATGATTTTTTTGCCAGGGAGACCCCAAATCTAGGAGAAGCAAGAAAGGAAAGGGGAAAACGGCCCTCCCTTTTCTGCAGCAGGAGCTCCCTCGGCCACAGTCTCCTTCCGATCTGGACAGCTTAGATGGGCGGAGCCTCAATGATGATGGCAGCAGTGACCCAAGGGATATAGACCAGGATAACCGAAGCACGTCCCCCAGCATCTACAGCCCTGGAAGTGTTGAGAATGACTCCGACTCCTCTTCTGGCCTGTCCCAGGGCCCAGCCCGCCCCTACCACCCACCTCCACTCTTTCCTCCCTCCCCTCCACCGCCAGACAGCAACCCCCGGCAGCCAGAGCCTGGTTTTGAACCTCATTCTTCTGTGACGCCCACTGGATATCATGCTCCCATGGAACCCCCCACATCTCGGATGTTCCAGGCTCCTCCTGGGGCCCCTCCCCCTCATCCACAGCTCTATCCTGGGGGTGCTGGTGGTGGGGTTTTGTCTGGACCCCCAATGGGTCCCAAGGGGGGAGGGGCTGCCTCTTCAGTGGGGGCCCCTAGTGGGGGTAAGCAGCACCCCCCACCTACTACCCCCATTTCAATATCAAGCTCTGGGGCTGGTGGTGTTCCCCCAACAAAGCCACCTAACACTCCAGTGGGTGGTGGAAACCTACCCTCTGCTCCACCACCAGCCACTTTCCCCCATGTGACACCAAACTTGCCTCCCCCACCTGCTCTGAGACCCCTTAACAATGCATCAGCCTCTCCTCCTGGGCTGGGGGCCCAGCCACTACCTGGGCATCTGCCCTCTCCCCATGCCATGGGGCAGGGTATGGGTGGACTTCCTCCTGGCCCAGAGAAGGGCCCCACTCTTGCTCCCTCACCCCACCCTCTGCCCCCTGTTTCCTCCTCTTCTGCCCCAGCCCCCCCAATGAGATATCCGTATTCGTCCTCTAGTAGTAGCTCTGCAGCAGCCTCCTCTTCCAGTTCTTCATCTGCCTCTGCCTCTGCCTCCCAATACCCAGCTTCCCAGGCACTGCCCAGTTATCCCCACTCTTTCCCTCCCCCAACAAGCCTGTCTGTTTCTAATCAGCCACCCAAGTACACTCAGCCTTCTCTTCCATCTCAGGCTGTGTGGAGCCAGGGTCCCCCGCCACCTCCACCCTATGGCCGCCTCTTAGCCAACAGCAATGCCCACCCAGGCCCCTTCCCTCCTTCTACTGGAGGGCAGTCCACTGCCCACCCACCAGCCCCAACACATCACCATCACCACCAGCAACAGCAGCAGCAACAGCAGCAGCAACAGCATCATGGTAGCTCTGGGCCCCCTCCACCTGGAGCATATCCCCACCCCCTGGAGAGCAGTAATTCCCACCATGCACACCCTTATGCCATGTCCCCCTCCCTGGGCTCTCTGAGGCCCTACCCACCAGGGCCAGCACACCTGCCCCCACCTCACAGCCAGGTGTCTTATAGCCAAGCAGGCCCCAATGGCCCTCCGGCCTCCTCCTCCTCTTCCAGCTCTTCTTCTTCCTCTCAAGGGTCCTACCCATGTTCACACCCCTCCCCTTCCCAGGGCCCCCAAGGGGCGCCCTACCCCTTCCCACCGGTGCCTCCGGTCACCACCTCTTCGGCTACACTTTCCACAGTCATTGCCACGGTGGCTTCCTCGCCAGCAGGCTACAAAACAGCCTCCCCACCTGGGCCCCCACCGTATGGAAAGAGAGCCCAGTCCCCAGGGGCCTACAAAACAGCCACCCCACCGGGATACAAGCCGGGGTCACCGCCCTCCTTTCGAACGGGGACCCCACCAGGCTACCGAGGCGCTTCACCTCCCGCAGGCCCAGGGACCTTCAAGCCAGGCTCTCCCACCGTGGGGCCTGGGCCAACCCTTCCGCCTGCAGGGTCCTCGGGCCTGTCATCCCTGCCACCACCGCCTGCGGGCCCTGCCTCGGGGCCGCCCCTCAACGCCACGCAGATCAAACAGGAGCCGGCTGAGGAATATGAAACCCCCGACAGCCCAGTGCCCCCGGTCCGCAGCCCCTCGCCCCCTCCCAAGGTGGTAGACGTCCCCAGCCACGCCAGTCAGTCAGCCAGGTGAGTGGGGCGTGGGCGGGCGGGCCTGGGATGGGGAACAACGAAGAGGGTGATAGAGATAGGGAGGAGTCAAGGAAGGAAGTGTGCTAGCGGTGCTTTTTAAAGTACTGCGGACCCTCGCCTCTCCTTCCCAGCCTGCGGGTGCTGACTTTGGGCGGGAGTCACGGCGGCGCCGCTCACAGGGGTTAAAGGCTTGCTGCCTCCGCACCCTGGCAGGTTCAATAAACACCTGGATCGCGGCTTTAACTCGTGCGCGCGCAGCGACTTGTACTTTGTGCCGCTGGAGGGCTCCAAGCTGGCCAAGAAGAGAGCGGACCTGGTGGAGAAGGTGCGGCGCGAGGCCGAGCAGCGCGCACGCGAAGAAAAGGAGCGCGAGCGCGAGCGGGAACGCGATAAGGAGCGGGAGCGCGAGAAGGAGCGCGAGCTGGAACGGAGCATGGTGAGTGCGTCACCACGTGCGCCTCCCGCCTTACGGCTCTCCTTTTGCGCCGCGCTGGGAGGCTCGAGGGGCGGGGCGTCATCGCGCCACCTCTTGGAGAGGAGGAAGCACTGCAGCCTAGGAAATGGATTCCTAAGGACCAAAGGATTCCTACGAGAGGACTGTGCTTGGGTTGACTGAAGGACAGCTCAGGTCAGACTATCTGTGGACTGTAAGAACAGACACTGTTTAGGAGAAGGGGTTAGGGAAGGTCCTGATAGGCTGCATTCAGCTGCTGAGGCAAATGAGTAGCTTAGGACTGGCCGCCTTTCTACAGGACTGCTCTCCTGACTCATCTTTTCTTTGTACCCCACAGAAGTTGGCTCAGGAGGGACGTGCTCCAGTGGAGTGTCCATCTCTCGGCCCTGTGCCCCATCGCCCTCCGTTTGAGCCTGGCAGCGCTGTGGCTACAGTGCCGCCCTATCTGGGTCCTGACACTCCAGCCCTGCGCACTCTCAGTGAATATGCCCGGCCCCACGTCATGTCTCCTGGCAATCGCAACCATCCGTTCTACGTGCCCCTGGGGGCAGTGGACCCGGGGCTCCTGGGTTACAATGTCCCAGCTCTGTACAGCAGTGACCCAGCAGCCCGGGAGAGGGAGCGGGAGGCCCGGGAACGAGACCTCCGTGACCGCCTCAAGCCTGGCTTCGAGGTGAAGCCCAGTGAGCTGGAACCCCTACATGGGGTTCCTGGGCCAGGCCTGGATCCCTTCCCCCGACACGGGGGCCTGGCTCTGCAGCCTGGCCCACCTGGCCTGCACCCTTTCCCCTTTCATCCCAGCCTGGGGCCTCTTGAGAGGGAACGTCTGGCACTGGCTGCTGGGCCAGCCCTGCGGCCTGACATGTCCTATGCGGAGCGTCTGGCAGCTGAGAGACAGCATGCAGAAAGGGTGGCAGCCTTGGGCAATGACCCACTGGCCCGGCTGCAGATGCTCAATGTGACCCCCCATCACCACCAGCACTCCCACATCCACTCTCACCTGCACCTCCACCAGCAGGATGCCATTCATGCAGGTGAGACTCCTACTTCCTTCCTTGACCCCTTGGGGCCACCTTGCGCCCTAGCAAGCGGTCGAGCTCTTCTGTTCCTCAAGCCAGGACGTCTGTGTCCTCCATGGGCCTCTCTCGAGTGCTGCCATGACCTTTGCCTCTCTGTCACGCACCAGCCTGTCACCTCATACCCTACCCTTGCCACAAAGACTATTCCTCACACCCCCACCCTCTTCAGAGTCCAGCATCCCACCCATGATAGGGGTTCAAGCTGGGAATCTTGGAAAGAGCACCACCTTTCTACCATTATAGCCCCTCACATACTTGTCATCTTGTTCCTCTGGATTCAACTCTGTTGTGGCTTCTTGCCGACTTGTCTTCTCCCAGCTGGAGGTCCTTTCCGTTCCTCCCCATTTCTGTGCCTTTTCAGAAAGAGCCTCGTAGCTGTGGTTGTGGGTACTCTAGGTAATAACGAGCTTATCTTACTATCCCTTCACTGTATCTTGTATTGCCCAGTCTGGCCTTATGCTCATGTTCATTCCAGCGTCTCTTGAGCTTTCTCTCTCTCTTAACCTGTGTTCTCTTTCTGTCTCATTTTCTAAACTTTCTCTCCTCTTCCGTCTCCTCTAAGCAGTCCACTTCTCTCTTTTCTTTTCCTCAGACCCCTCTGACAGCCGTAATCTGCCCTCTGCCATCATCAGTATGTGCCTGCTCTAGTAATGTCTTAGGCTGTCTATTGTGCCTCCTCGTTCCACTCTGGATCTCTCTGTGTTTGATTTTCCATTTCTCTTCCCAGGCTTGGATTCTCTTCACCTGCATGCATGGTTTTCCCCAAACCTGCCTTCTGGTGACACCTTCCTCTTCTCTACCCTCCAGCCTCTGCCTCGGTGCACCCTCTCATTGATCCCCTGGCCTCAGGGTCTCACCTTACCCGGATACCCTATCCAGCTGGGACCCTCCCCAACCCCCTTCTTCCTCACCCTCTGCACGAGAACGAAGTTCTTCGTCACCAGCTCTTTGGTAAGGATGGAGGTTAGGGATGGGGAAGGTCTAATGAATGAAGGGCAGAAAGGAGGAATTTGGATAATGGGATTGGCCTAGTTGGGCTTGGGAAGGGGTGAGGAGGCACCCAAGGGAGGAATGGGGGTAGGCTCTGCCCAAGGGAGGCATAGATTTTAGTGCCAGGCTAAGAAGTTTGAATCCTAACTCCACCACTGGCATTTTGCAGGACTGGCTATTACCCAACTTTTTTGGTCTCAGTTTCCTCTGTATGTAAAGTGGTTGGCTTATCTCCTGGTTCAGTGCAGGCCATCAGTCCCCCATCAGTTATGTGCCCCCTGCCCTTCTTGCCCACAGCTGCTCCTTACCGGGACCTGCCAGCTTCCCTCTCTGCCCCGATGTCAGCAGCTCACCAGCTGCAGGCCATGCACGCGCAGTCTGCTGAGCTGCAGCGCTTGGCGCTAGAGCAGCAGCAGTGGTTGCACGCCCATCACCCGCTGCACAGTGTGCCGCTACCCGCCCAGGAGGACTACTACAGGTACTACCAGGCATGCCTAGCCCCGGAGTGAAGGGATGTAAGCCCGGGATGGGGTGTGGCTTAGATCTGGGATGTAAGCATGGTACAACTGGGCTAGGCTCCTGGGGGAGATCCCCTCCTCCGCCATCGTCTGTGAGAGGGGTCAGGTCAGGTTTGAATTCAGTCTCTCATCTCTGTTCTATACCCCATCTCTTCCCCAGTCACCTGAAAAAGGAAAGTGACAAGCCGCTGTAAACCTGCAATCAAGACAGCCATGGCCTGAGTGTGCATCTGGACCTTGGAGGTCTCCCTCCTGGCCTGCAATCTAGAACAAGGAGGGGTGCTGCTCAGTTGCAGGGCCTCTGCAGCTGGGCAGAGGGAGGGAGGAAGGGACAGATGGAAGGCCAAGGCTCCTGTGGTGTGCAGAGGTGGGGAGGTGGCAGCGGTGGGGGCAGAAGGCACACAGTATCTTGGACCAGGTCCTTCTTCCTTGTCCCCCTGCTTTCTTCCTCTCCTGAGCCCAATCCCTGTGGCCATCACGCCCTCCCCCACCTCGTTGGTGTGATTATTTCATCTGTTAGATGTGGCTGTTTTTGCGTAGCATTGTGTGCCGCCCCTGCCCCTCCCCAGTCCCTGTGAGCGCGCCCCTTCTGCGATGTATGCTCCTTGCCCCTGCCCCACATTAATAATTTATATATAAATATCTATATGATGCTCTTTAAAAACATCCCAACCAAAACCAACCAAACAAAACATCCTCACAACTCCCCAGGAAGATGGCTGTGACTCTTTATTTGCGGGCTATGGGGGTGGGGGCTCAAGACCAACCGGCTCGGAACTTGGAAGGGACAGGCCTTCTGAAAGAACTGGGTGGAGGGACCCTGGGCAGTTGGAGAGGGTGCCACCGAAGCTAGTCTTCCTCCCAGGGCTGGGAAGTCAGGGTGCTGGAGGCCTGGGACAGGCACTCCTCTGCGGAAGTCAGTTCTAGGAAATGCTCAGACTTGAGGTGGTTCTGCTACTGGTCTGACAGGAGCGGCCAGTCTGAATCTTTTCCGTAGAATAGTTTGATACATGGTTATGAAGCAGGGGCCAGGGTTTCAACAGACCAAGTAGATTAGAGTCTAGGAGTCTTTACCCTATGCTTTGGGAAGAGGAGGTGACAGTTTCAAACACCTAGAAAAGAGAAGTTAGAGGGTGTTATACATTCCTGAACAGGCCTTTTTAGGAAGGTGCGAGAGCGCTTTTAGTTCCGAGCTTTTACTGCTGCGAATCACCGTCTCCGTTCTTAAAAACTGAGGGGTGTGACTGGCTTCTTTCAGCCAATCAGCATCGATTTAATTTGCATAAACTCGTATCAAATGTTCAGAAACTCTAGAAGTGAATGATGCAAGTTCCTTAGACTACTGTTTTTCCTTGTGAATATTACAGTGCACCTTGTTGATGATACAGCAGTAAGAATTAGAAAAGGCCGCTCTGAGCTCACCCTCATCAATAGTGGAGTTCATGGATACCCCATGTTCTCTCTAGGCTATATTCTTTAGTGCTTACAGCTCTTTTTGAATTTGTCTAGTAGGTCTTCCTGTCTTTACCGGAAGACCCACAATTATGCGTTATAATGAATAATAGAAGCTCTGTAGTATGTTTTTAGCAGTGTATGTTTTGTATGTAACCTTTTGCGTTGCTTATATATATATATATGAGAATACTCGAAAAATTGCGGCAGTTCAGAATAAGCTGGTCAACATTATACTGACGGAACTTCCGGTTGCGGCTATTACGGTTTTTCCTTTCGGGAGCAGTGTGGAGGTCCTATTTTGGAGGCTTTAATTTTTTTTCCCCAGCATTTCTTTGGTTTCGCTACACGTGCAACCACCATTGCACTATGGCGTCCGCCTCCGCCCAATCTGCGGCCCTGAATGCCGAACAGGCCAAGGGTGAGGAGTGTTCGCGTCGCCGGGCCGGCTGCTTGCGGGGAGAGGGTGCGGGCAGAGGGTAGCAGAGCGAGAGATGTGCCTACATCGATGGGAAACCCCGGGGAGCGCGGTATCATTTTTTCCCCGTTTCCTTTAACAAGGATACCCTAGAGCGAGAGATTCCGGGCCGTGTGTATCGGGTTCTTATAGCTTCGGCCCATTAATGAATTCCTTCCCCTCTTCCTTGCTTTGTCGGCTGGGTCTGCTGGCAATGCTCCGATGTCTACCCCGGGACGCCACCTTGGGTTGCGTCTGCCACACAGTGGTCCTGGCCGAGGTGATCCAGGCGTTCTCGGCCCCCGAGAACGCCGTACGCATGGACGAGGCTCGAGACAACGCATGCAACGACATGGGCAAGATGCTGCAATTCGTGCTGCCGGTGGCCACACAGATTCAGCAGGAGGTTATCAAAGCCTACGGCTTCAGCTGCGACGGGGAAGGTGGGCCGTGCGCGGAGGGCCGGGGTGGTGGAGTGAATCTGGGAGCTGTCGTCTCCCTTCTCGCCACACGGCGGCAGCCACAATCTGACTAATAGTATTGGCACTGAGAGCCTAAGGTCTTCCCTGAGCTGTACCAGGTGAAGTCCTAAATGCATTTTGTAGTTACCATTAATTATACTACTACTCCATTTTAAGATGAGGAAACAGACTCTTGTAGTAAACTAAGTGCCGGAGGTCACAGCAAAGCTGGACCTGAACCCTGTTCTGGAAGCTTTAGTGAGATGTCTGCATGACGACAGCAGGCTTCTTCAGCCCCTCCAAGGTGTTTCAGCTAATCTGTGCCTGAGGGTTGGAAGTTCATTTTCTTTGGTGAGATCTGATTTAGGCCAGTTGGCCCATGGCCTTCCTGTATTGTGGTTATAGATGGCAGATCTCGTGGGTGTTCGTGCTTTGGGTTGTTATAATGAAATTGCTACAACTGTTCACCTCATGGTGGGAAGTACACTGCTTTGGCATATTTCCATTTACTGCATCCCATCTAGCTGTGCCCTGTGTAGACCAGAAAGTGGTTGGTGCAAACCCACAGGACAGAGGTCTTGCATGTGCCTTGTTTTGCAGGTAGCTACCTGGCCAGAAGGGGAGCAGCCAGTGACTCATATTCAAGCAACCCCCCTCCTTGCCTTGGGCACCTCCATTCCCTGGGGATGTGGGTTGACGCTCAGATCTCTCTTGCAGGCGTTCTTAAGTTTGCGCGCTTGGTCAAGTCTTATGAAGCTCAGGATCCTGAGATTGCCAGCCTATCCAGCAAGCTGAAGGCGCTGTTCCTGCCTCCCATGACATTGCCACCCCATGGGCCTGCTTCAGGTGGTGGTGTAGCTGCTTCCTGAGGGTTGGCCTCCCCTGTAACACTTCCTGGGAAGGGAAAATCTTGATGTTCCAGAGGATAATAAACATACCTGTGACTTAGCCTCCATGTCAATCTTTTGTGACCTGACAACACCACCTCCTGGCCCCAGATTCCCTCAGCCATTACAGCTGCTCATCTCCCTGTCCAGATCCTTCCTATACTCTTGTTGGGCCCAACCCTGGTACAAGGCAGGGTAGTGGGGTGGGCCGGCCCCTCAACATCCTGGGTTGGTAGGGCAACGCCTCTGCTGAGGAGTGGGTCTTTCTGGGCTTTTCCTAAGGCCTGTGTTAGTGGCTGTCGACCAAGAGGCTCCCCATTGGTTGGTGTTCGATTGGCTAGGGTTACTTCCTGGTCTTTGCCCCCACCCGTCCTCCGGCTGCCCTGTCAGCTGGAGCTCCAGGTGGAGCTCCAGGTGGCTCCTCCCCTCCCTGGAGAAGGAGGCCCTGGGACAGGCAGGCAGCAGCCCTGGACTCCCGACCAAGGAACAGAGCTGGAGGGAAAAGCAGGCTGCTGTGGGTGTTCTGAGGCCCGCCCCACCCCACCTGTTCCTTTTCTGGGGATCATTAGTCCAGAGGCTTGTTCCTGCTGTACCATTGGCCCAGTGGACAGCATCGAGGAGGAAGTGGCTGACTTCAGAGCGTTTTTCACCAGGTTTGGGCCACTACACAGCTGCCTCTCGGGTTCAGCCCTGCCCTTTGTGGCCCGCTGCCTGTGACACCCCCATCCCTTGGGGGAGATGCTGTCTCATGGGTAAGTCTCCTGTTCCACCTGAGTGCTACAGTCTCCGGTTAGTTCGGGAGGAAGGGGCAAGGTCCAGGCTCATTCCTGACAGGTGTGTGACCATGAATGCAACTTGTCACTGCTCCCTGCCCTGGGTCTGCATCAAGTTTTGAGGAACTCCAGGTTCATTCGTGCTCCTGGTGGGGGGCTCCCCCTCCTTCTCCAGCACTATTCCCCTGATGGATGTATATTCTCACCATTGCATTTCTCTCTCCAGCCTCTGGTCCCCTGCTTCTGCTGTCTGCTTAAGACCTGGCCCCCTGGGTAGCCCACATCACCTGTAACCAATGTATCTGAAAGGCAAACCTGAGAAAGCGTGCCTTCATTCTGCTTTCTTTCAGCTCCCCTTCCCTTCCCCTCCCCAGCATCATTCATTCAACGGATACATGATGAATGTCTGTTATGTGCCTGGCACTTTTTAAGGTGCTGGCAATACTGTAGCACAGTGATTTTCAACCTTTTTCATCTCAGGGCACATATAAACGAATTACTAAAATTCTGCAGCACACTAAAAAAATACACTTTTTGCCTATCTGACCAAAAAAATAGGTATAATTTTGATTCATTCATAGTGACAGTTATTGTTATGTTGGCTGTTGTCATTTTTTTAAATGACAATCTAAGGGAGAAGAGGTCAGTGACCCTGACTGAATAGTCGTGTATTGCATGTTTTAAAAATTCTTGCGGCGCACCGGCGTGCATGTCCCTGCTCTCACAGTGCTTCATGGCGGTGGGAGGCGACAGACCACACAAAGAACACAATAGACAGGCTAATATCAGATTCTCAGAGTGAAACGAAAGGACAGGTGACGGGGGCTGCCGCTTGAGGAGCAGCTTGAGGGGTCGGGGAGGGCTCTCCTGAGGAGGGGATGAGCTGAGACCCAGAAGAGCCCGTGCAGCACCCTGGGCAGAGGGAACGGCCTTGCTGTGGGAACAGTGATGCAAGGACAGTGTGCCTGAAGCAAACGAGTGGAAAGGAAGGCAGGGCCCAGGCAGACCTGTTAGAGTTTGGATCTTACAGCGAAGACCTGTGTGAGTGTCAGTGGGTTGGCGGGTTGGTCGCCCCCCACCCCCTTCCCACTTGTGCTGCCTTCCCCAGTGCATGCCTGGTCACTGCCAGCTGTTCTTATCCAGTCTATTGGTTTCCCTGCTGCCTTTTATTTTATTTTTTAATTTTTTTGAGATGTATTGATTAGTTGCCTCTCAACTGGGGACCTGGCCCTCAACCCAGGCATGTGGCCTGACTGGGAATCCAACCTGCGACCTTTTGGTCTGCAGGCCAGCGCTCAGTCCACTGAGCCACACCAGCCAGGCCCACCCACCCTTTTATTCACCTGCCATGGTCGTTTTCCTAGTTGGCAGGGGGTAAAGCCTCTCCCAGTGCAGAACCCTTCCTTGGTTCCTCAGCCTAGTCTGGAAAGACGCTCTGCAACAGGTCCCAGTGTCTCTCGTACACCCAGCCCTGCTCAAGTGGGTCCTGTGCCTGCCACCTTGATGCTGCCTCCTGGGAGTGCCAGCCTTCTAGCTTTCCCCGTGGGCCATGCCAACACCTCCCCGCTTCCCAGGGCAGCTTGCTCCAGCAGTGTGGTCAGTGTGCCGGGAAGGACAACCGGCTCTGGTGTCAGACAGCCTTGGTTTGTCCACCTTCTCTCTCACAAGCTTGTGACCATGGGCAAGTTATTTAACTTCTCTGAGCCTTCATTTTTGTTTCTAAAATTGGGCTAATGAGACCTACTAAATAGGGTTGGCATACGGATTAATTTGTAATGTAGAAGCTGTTGGTACTAAAACCCTACTACATATCAGTTTTTTGCTATCAGTATTTGGGAAGCATTGTTAAGGCCACTTTTGGGTGCAGATGCTGAGGCTCGGGGAAGCTCCATCACTTTCTTGGGATTATTTTGCCTTGTTTGCTCTTCTAGACGGACTATCTTTCTGCATCACCACTGATCTCTGTCTCTCTCCCTTTAGCTCCCTGCTGCCCAAGTGAATAGTTTTTTCTTCAGAATCATTAGGCTCTTACTTTCATCACTCTCAGCCTCTTTGAGCCTATTTTCCTCCCTTAAAAAAAATGGGGAAAATAATCCCTACGTCACAAGCAGGAGGCCCAAGCAGGACTGTGTGCGCACGAGTGCTCTGCCAGCACCGGAGTGCTTCTGCCAAGCTAAGGAAGGTCGTTGTTATTTATTTTCCTGTTAAGGGGACATCAGATTCTGTACATCTTACCTTAGTGTCTGTCTTCTGGCTTGACACTCTTCAGAAATAGTCCTGCCCCTTCCGTGGGTCAGAGCCTAGCTACTTTCTTCTTCCCAAGTAGGTTTAAGCCCCAGAAGGACACTGGCCCGGGGCTGGGATGCAGCGGGTGTTCAGTGCTGAGTATGCACCTGTAGCTTTGTGTGGGTCAGGATGGGGTGTCCATGCAGGTGTCTGGAAGGCAGCTGCACTCACCATTGTGCCACCAACACAACTCCATGTGGGTGTTTGTGCTGGACATGGAGGACGAGGTGCATGGAGTGGGACTGTGTGTACACAGAGGGATGATTGTGTGTGTGTGCATGTCTGTATATGACAAGCCAGGGGTATATTCGTAGGACCAGGAGCTGGACCTGTGACCATGTAGGGGCATGGGTATTGATGAGCTTGTTTATTGGGCATGCACTCAATGCGAGGCATTGTGTAAGCTTTGAGCACTTGAAGGTAAGCTAGACTGGCAGGGGTCCCTGTGGCAGAGTGGACCGTGCAGCTGCTTTTCTTGCTCCCAGAGCTCACGGTCTTTCAGTGTGGCTGTCCAAGACTGAAGGGTAGTTAGTTGTAGACCATGCAATGAACAGGCAGAGCAAGTCCCCCAGGTACCAGAAAGAGGGGATAAAAAGCCTTACGGTGGACATTGATGTTTGATGTTTCAAAAAAATGATATAGTAGTCATAGGAAAAATAGACTTTTGTTGGGCTTTAACAGTGTTATTTATTTTTCCTTATACATAATGTGCATGAATATTAAGCACACAGCCTGATGAACCTCAGATTAACACACAATCAAGATGTAGGGCATTACCAACACCTCAGAATGTCCCTGGAAATTGCATTCTCCGATTCAATTTATTTTTATTATTTTAAAAAATATTTTATTTATTTTTTAGAGAGAGGGGAAGGGAAGGAGAAAGGGAGAGAACATCAATGTGTGGTTGCCTCTTGTGTGCCCTGCTACTGGGGACCTGGCCCACAACCCAGGCCTGTGCCATGACTGGAGATCAAACTGGCGACCCTTTGGTACGCAGGCTGGCGCTCGATACACTGAGCCACGCTAGACAGGGCGAGTTTATTTTTATAAAGGTAATGCATGCCCGTGCTACAGTTTTCAAAAAGGTATAAGAGAGAAGTCACTGTCCCTCCCAGCCCTCTCCTCCAGCCAGCCCAATCTCCCTCCCTAGGGGAAGCCACCAATATGACTCTTTCATATTCTTTGTTGGGCGTCTTTCATCTCATTTTGGTTGGGCCGTGTTTGTACTGGAATCACACACAGAAAGCATCATAGGCTTTTACTGTGTATGGCCGTTCAAGGTCAACCAGCCCTGAGAATATCAGCCATGGCAGGGACCTTGGCCCCAGGCCCCAGGAGACACGCCCCAGGCCTCATGAGACACATCATTGGTTGTTCTGGGCTCTGGCTGATTCACACCAGACCCACTTGGCAAGAAGCTATGGCTCAGGCATAGGGTGGTTGGACCCAAGGGGCCTGGCAACTCTGGCCTCACCTGCTTCCCCCACTCTGCACACCCCCTCCCCATTTCTTTCCTGGGCTCTAACTACATGGTTTGGACAGGGTGGGGGCAAAGGCCTGAGCACAAGAAGTAGAAAAGGTGCAAGTTTGACAGGCTGCGCAGGGGCCATTTTGTCCATCCCCCTGCCTCAGTTGCCCCTCTTCACCTGTGTGTGCCGGGAAGGCAAGGGACCTCTTCCTTTGTCAGCATCTGCTTGTCTTGCCTGTTAGGAACTCTCCCCCTTTTGGTGCAGACTCAATGGAAGAAGAGGCTCCCACCTCTGTTTTTCGAAGCCCAGAGAGTAGCTAAAATTCCTGGCTTTAGAACCAGACAGGCCGGGTTTTGGTGTGACTCTGCCACTTACTGACTGGGTGATCTTGGGCAAGTTCCCCACAATCCCAGCGCCCCAGGTTCCTTGTCTATAGCATGGGGGTAGAGAGAGTACCTGCTTCATAGGGCTATTGCGAGGGGCGATCAGATAAGGCCCCTAAAGCACAGTGCCTGGCAGACGGCAAGGTTCCGGTCAATGGCAGTGATCGCCATGACCATTACTGTTAGCTTCGACCAGGGTAGGCTGTGTGGAGCAGCGAGGGATGGCATGTGACTGTGTGGGGTTACATGTATGGAGCATGACCTTTGCTTGGGGGGCACAAGGCACACGTGTGTCCTTATTTGTGCATGCCATTCTCCTGAGGCCTTTGATGGCAGACGTGGGAAGTGGGCCCCATCCCCACCCCCATCTCCACCGGCTGTGCTTCTCTTCCCTCTGCTCTAAAATGAGAAGTACAGTGAGTTCCCCCAAGGGGGCCGCGCCCCTTCCTGTCCCCGCCCTGCCGGCAGCCCTAAGCCATTGGAGTGGCAGCCCCAGAAGCAGGACTTCTGGGTGGCGAGGTGGTCTGGGCACCAAGGGCTGCTGTGGAGGCTTACTCCTAGCATTCTCCACTTGCCCGGACTCCCGGCACCACCTCGTTCCCTGCACCCCTTTCCTCTTGGGGAGCCCCCAGGATGGTGAGGTAAGGGCCTGGGACCCACGGTAGGCAGGAGGCATGGGTGCCCTGAGCCCATGCGACCTCTCCTCACCGCCGTCCTGGGCCTCCCAGGTGGTTTCATCGAGACCTCAGTGGGCTGGACGCAGAGATCCTGCTCAAGGGCCGAGGTGTCCACGGGAGTTTCCTGGCTCGGCCCAGTCGTAAGAACCAGGGCGACTTCTCCCTTTCTGTCAGGTAGGTGGCCCCCAGCTCCACTCAGGACCAGTATTTTGGCAGTTTATTCCGGTTCCCTCGTGGCATAGCTGACTCCCCTACCCCCAGAGCCAGCATGTCCCTGTCCCTGTGTTTGTCCATCCCATCCTGTGTGTGCCCCTGCTCAGCCCATCCCTCAGCCCTCCCCCAGCCCTCCTCATCTCTATTCCTGCACCCACTGGCCTCACTCCCTGCAGGGTAGGGGATCAAGTGACCCACATTCGCATCCAGAACTCAGGGGACTTCTATGACCTGTATGGAGGGGAGAAGTTCGCGACCCTGACGGAGCTAGTGGAGTACTACACGCAGCAGCATGGCGTCCTCCAGGACCGCGATGGCACCATCATTCACCTCAAGTACCCGCTTAACTGCTCTGACCCGACCAGTGAGAGGTGAGTGGCCCTGCTTCCAGCCCGGCCTGTCAGCGCTTTCCCCACCCTGGCTCCTCTTGGGCCCTCTTTCTTCCATGTGACCCTGGGGCCGTGTCTCCGAGGACTACCCTCCCACCCCTTCCCATCAACCCCTGGGGAGGAAAGAGGTTGCCTTGCCCTTCTTCAGGGTCCCCATCAGCTGAAAACCCAGGCGTTACTGGTGACAGGGAGGCCACTCCTTGCAGCCAACTTTGTTGTTAGAAAGCTCTTCTTCCTTCTCTGGAACTGGGCCTGACTTCCTACAACTATTCCCTCCTCCAGCACAGGTTAATGCACAGACAGGCGGATATTGAGAAGGAGCACAGGGACTAACATCTGTGAGGACACTTACTGCCTTATCTCAGCAAACCAGAGGGAGCAGGTCTACCTTGGGGCTGGGCCGGGCGTCACTGTGAGACGCAGTCACATGTGCAAGGGCCTAGCACCTGGGCACAGGGTGGTACTCAAGGCGTTTCCCATCCATCCCTTTGGCTCCAAAGATGTGGCCCTAGGCCTGGGCTGGCCACGCGCCAGGTGGTCTCCCTAAAGTCTGGGTGGGAGGTGGGGGCACCTGAACACTCAGCATCTCAGGTGGCTCCTTTTGGTACTGTCTCAGTGACAGCTCCTGTCAAGGCAAAGGGCAGCTGAAAAACTCTAGGGAATTTTTTTACCCCCACACTCCTGGGGCCAAGCCAACTTGCGCTTGTACTCTGCTTGTGCGTTGATTGTTGAAATGATTCTGAACGTGATTCTGTCAGTTTTCAGTGTTTCTGAGATGCTTGCCTCCCAGCATCAGCATTTTTGTTCAAGTCACTAATTAAAACTTAGAACTGGGTGAGGTGATGTGCAGGCCCCGTGTCCCACCGCTAAGAGACTTCTCTCCCGTCACCATGAAGCTACTGACCCACTTCCTGTGAGGCCCCGTCTTCTCGGAGGGAATCCTCCGTGTCCACGATCTTGCTCGTCGTCGCCCTCCTCCGTGCTTTTCTCACCCTGTCCCTCTGTCTCACCTGCAGCACACATGGGCGTTTGCTACACACCCTCGAACGTCTCCTGTCCTCTCTCCACCCGGGCCCACAGCCAGTCTCTCTGCCAGAGGAGAATGGGGTGGGCAGACCATAGAGAAGCAGTCGGTTGAGCATTGATCTGGGAGAGAGAATGAGGAGCTGAGTAAACCCCCGGGGAGGAGGCTGAGGCCTGGGTTCACATCACTTGGGAGAAACAGGAGAAGAGCAGAGCTCGGGCAGGGGGTAGTTAAGACCAGGGAAGCTGCCTCGAAGAGCCCTTTCGGTTACCCACGCCGGAACGCCTGGGCTCACCCCTGACCCTGGAAGTGTGTGGGAGGCTCTTTTTCAAAGCCTCTGTCTGTGTCCTGGCCTTGACTGCTGCCCCTCCTCCCCTTCCACAGGAATTTGCATTTGTCCCCTTGATGGCTAGCTCTGTGCCTGTGGTCAGCCTGACATTTGCATGGAAACTTCCTCATCCTGGGACCTGGGGGGAGAGGGTAGACCCCTCCTCATTGCCCTGGCACCCTAACCTGTCCTTAAGTAGTGGGACGGGGTGGCCCAGGGGTGGTCCAGGGGACTCCGGAGGTCTCTGAGTTGTGGTCTTCTCTGGGCTGGAGTGAGATGGGCGAGACAGATGCGTCCCCTCCCTCTCTCCCCCCTTCCTTGCGGTTGGAAAATGCCCCCCTCCCGAGGTCCCTGGGCTGAGGAAACCTCACAACCTCACTTCTCACTCTCTCCCCAGAAGGAGTTTTGTGTTTTTTCCATCACGTGGTTTCCTGTGGGGCTGGGCATTGTGGGGCTACAGTTTCCTCCTGGGAAGGGGGTGTGCTTTGGGGAAAGGTCCTAGTTCTGCTTTTTGCCCCTTTGAGCCCCTCTGAACCCCAGCTTGCCTTTCAGTGGCATCACCCCTGGTCACCCCAGAGTCCCCTAAACCACTCTCCCCGGGGTTGTCTGACCTGCCCGCCTCCTGCAGGGAGCTCTCCCCATCATGCCTCCCTGGTGACTTCCGTCTCTCCCATCTCCATGGCTCCCTGTGGTTTGACCTTTGCATTTCTCTTACTCTCTGTTCTCTTTCCCTAGCTTAGTCCTGTCTTTGATGGAGACTCTTCCTGGGTTTCTCCCCTCCAAATATTCTAGATATAGCCTGCCTTTCTGCTTTTGTCTTAAACTTCTGGAGGTGGACCTGGTCAGCATTCCTGAGACTTGCCTTGAATCAGCAAGGGCCTTGGGCCAATGTGTAACTGCCAGCCTCAATTTTCTCATCTGTAAAATGGGGATGGGACCTACCTCTTTGTGTTTTTGTGAGTAATGGACCTAAATATCGTGGTGGGTTTGAAAGCATCTCGCACAGTGCCTGGCACATCACAGATACTCAGTTTCCCTGCCCTTCTCTGTGCGCATCCCTGCTCAGTAACAGCCCCTTGGCGCAGGACTCATCTTTGCTGATGCTGCCTTTTCCAGGTGGTACCATGGCCACATGTCTGGGGGGCAGGCAGAGACACTGCTGCAGGCCAAGGGTGAGCCCTGGACATTTCTCGTGCGCGAGAGCCTCAGCCAGCCTGGAGATTTTGTGCTGTCCGTGCTCAGTGACCAACCCAAGGCTGGTCCAGGCTCCCCGCTCAAAGTCACCCATATCAAGGTCATGTGTGAGGTAAGGCAGCCGGGCAGTGGGGGAGGAATCTTACTGGGGCTCCCGTCTGTGTTCACAGTGTGGGTGGTGGGAAGGATCAGCCAGGCTTCTGTCCAAGGCTGGGGGTGGAGGGAGGGAGACTCAGGTCCCATGGGGTAGCCTGACTCGGTCTCCCTCAGGGTGGACGCTACACGGTGGGTGGTTCAGAGACCTTTGACAGCCTCACGGACCTGGTGGAGCATTTCAAGAAGACGGGGATTGAGGAGGCCTCGGGTGCCTTTGTCTACCTGCGGCAGGTGAGGGGTGGGCCTGGCTGCCTCCTTCCTGCCCCTGAGCAGTTCCTCAGCCCCATGAGCCTCTGATATCTGGAAGTCGCTGACTTCTCGTCCTCGCGCACCCCAGCCGTACTACGCCACACGGGTGAACGCGGCTGACATTGAGAACCGGGTCTTGGAACTGAACAAGAAGCAAGAGTCAGAGGATACAGCCAAGGCCGGCTTCTGGGAGGAGTTTGAGGTACATGATGGGGGCCATCAAGGCGTCAAGCATGGGGTGGAGAAACCCCTCTCTCTCCACCCCTGATCCTGATCTGCCCCATTAAAAAAATTTATTGATTGATTTTAGAGAGAGAGAGGAAGGGAGAGAGAGAAACATTGATTTGTTGTTCCACTTATTTATGCATTCTTCGTTTGCTTCTTTTATGTGCCCTGACGGGGGACCAAACCAGCAACCTTAGTGTATAGGGATGACGCTCTGACCAATGGAGCTGCCCTGCCAGGGCTGATCTGCCCCATGTCATGTCCACCCGTGGACACCCCTCTGGGGGGCTGGTACTCCATTTCCCCCTCTCGCCTCTCAGAGTCTGCAGAAGCAGGAGGTGAAGAACCTGCACGAGCGGCTGGAAGGGCAGCGGCCAGAGAACAAGAGCAAGAACCGTTACAAGAACATTCTCCCCTGTGAGTGCCCCCACGGCCTCCATCTCTCCTGCTCCCAGCAGCATCCGTTCACCCAGGAGAATCTCCTTCCCTCAGCCCACCTCCCCCATCACCTGACGGGCATCTCCACGCCCACCTCAGGGAGGGTCTGTCCCCCACCCATGCGGCAGAGCCTCCTCTCCTTCAGAAAGCCTCCGCTCCTCCCAGCGGAGCCTCCCGCACCCGCTGCCCTCACCACTGTCCTTGTTTTGAGGCCTCCACCCCGACTCCTGCAGGTGCCCTGCCAGCCCCCAGTGCTCTGAGAGCCTCATGGCTCTTGGACAAGAATACCCTGTGAGTTTAGGAAGGGCCTGACCCGGGGGCTGGTGAGTTCCTACTGACCCAGGCCCTTCTGGCCCCCTCTCTGCTTGCCCTCAGTCGACCACAGCCGAGTGATCCTGCAGGGGCGTGACAGTAACATCCCTGGGTCTGACTACATCAATGCCAACTACATCAAGGTCAGTGTTGCCCACAATCGTACAGGAGGGGAGGCCGGGCCCTGGGGGTTCCCCATCTCAGGGGGCCGCAGGTCCAGAGGTGCGTGTGCAAAGTCAAAGCTGATGACTTGTGTGGCTGAGGGTGTGGGGGCAAAGGGCGTGTCCCGAGGCCAGAGGCCCACGGGCCTGGTGTCTGTCTGTCTGCACTTGCATCCAGAACCAGCTGCTAGGCCCTGATGAGAATGCTAAGACCTACATCGCCAGCCAGGGCTGCCTGGATGCCACGGTCAACGACTTCTGGCAGATGATATGGCAGGAGAACAGCCGCGTCATCGTCATGACCACCCGGGAGGTGGAGAAAGGCCGGGTAGGACTGGGCCCCTCACCTTCCCTTGACCCCCACAACCCCTCCCCAGTACTCATTGTCCACCACCATCAAAGCAAAGGATGCCAGGGCCGAAAGGCACCCCAGAGGGCAGGGGTTCAGCCCTTCTTGGGAAACAGGCACAGAGACAAAGTCTCAGATACACTCTGACCCCCAGATCTCTGCTGCCAGCCCTGGGCTCTCCTGACTACCGGACCCGGGTTTGGTTTTATTTTCATTTTGAAAACACTAATTTATTGATTTTAGAGAGAGAAGCATCAACTTGTTGTTCTACTTATTTGTGCATTCATTGGTTGGTTCTTAGAGGTGCCCTGACTGGGGATCTAACCCACAACCTTGGCTATCAGGATGGCGCTCTAACCTACTGAGCTGCCCAGCCAGGGCTACACTCAGGTTTTAGTTTTTTTAATTAATTAATTTTTTCAAATGGAAGGTTTTTTTTTTAAAGATTTTATTTATTTATTTTTAGACAGAAGGGAAGAGAGGGAGAAAGAGAGGGAGAGAAACATCAATGTGGTTGCCTCTCACGTGGCCCCCACTGGGGACCTGGCCTGCAACCCAGGCATGTGCCCTGACTGGGAATCAAACCGGCGACCTTTTGGTTTAGCAGCCTGCGCCCAATCCACTGAGCTACACCAGCCAGGGCTAGACCCAGGTTTTAAATGGGGCTTCTGCCTTAAAGTGTCCTGAGGCAAACATTCTGCCTGCTCCTCCTCCATCTGTCCCCATGCACTCAAGAGCCCCTCTTGTCCCCTCTGCCTTATAAATCTCTCTGGAATTGGCTCCTCCCTCTCACCCCTGCGCTGCAGAACCCTCTGTACTGTAGTTAAAGTGATCCCGTCCAAATCACGAACTGTGTCATGTTGCTCTCTTGCTGAAGACCCTTCCACAGCTCCCAGTTGCCTTCAGGATAAAGTAACACTCTAAGACTTGGCACTCAAGGCCTGGTGGCTTCTCTGTGACATCCATTGCTTCCAGCGGGCCAGGCTCATTCAGGTTTCTGTGCCTTTTTGCACAAGTTCACTTGCTGCTAGGAGATGACTTCCTCTCTCTGCACTATCTCTGCCTGACAGACTCCTCATTTGTGAAGACCCAGTTCAAATGCTCCCTCCTCTGTGAAGCCATCTCTGATTTCCTCCATAACCTAGAGGGAGAATTGGTCTCTGTCTCCCCCATGCTCCATGTTTTCCCTGTCCACCTGTCTCTCTGTGAGCTCCTGGAGGCACAAGCGTGCAGACTGCCTCCTGTCTGTGTGTATAACTCCTGCCTTGTTTGCACAGTTTCAGGTGCAGTGCGTGCGTCAACCTCTGTGCATTGAATGACTTGTAAGGTTTCGGTGGCTGGTCAAGTCTTGGTCCTGGATCCTAAGACTCTGGCTCTTGGCCAGTTCATCCTTTCATCTAAGAGATGTTGACTGGGCTAGCACCAGGACTTGGGACCGAGAACGGGGCCCAGAGAGCCCAGCCTCATGCCTACTTCTCTGCCTCATTCTCCACCCCAACCTTCCCTTCCAGAACAAATGTGTCCCATATTGGCCAGAGGTGGGTGCTCAGCGGGTGTACGGACCCTACACCGTCACCAGCTGTGGGGAACATGACACAGCTGAGTACAAACTCCGTACCTTACGGGTCTCCCCGCTGGACAATGTGAGTGTCCCCTACCACCGCCCCCTTCTGGGCCCACCTTGGACCTGTTCTCTTGTCTGGTTTGGGAGGGGTGGAGCCATGTGTGGGAGCAGGAGACACTGATTCTTCTACTCTGTCCAGGGGAACCTGGTGCGGGAGATCTGGCACTACCAGTACCTGAGCTGGCCTGACCACGGTGTCCCCAGCGAGCCTGGGGGCGTCCTCAGCTTCCTGGACCAGGTCAATCAGCGGCAGGAAAGTCTGCCTCATGCAGGGCCCATCATTGTGCATTGCAGGTGAGAATAATAATAAATAGATTAGTAGTCATCACAAAAATCATAGCTGGCAAGTAAATATTGCTGAGTGCCATGCACACTGTAAGCAATTTACGTATTAACTCCTTTATTGCCTTCCCCTTTCCCCCAGCCTCTTGTGGGCTCCCTGGGACTCCAGATCCATGGGTGAGGCTTAGCTTGAACCAACCCCACTGGCTGATCCCGTGCTTGGGGTGGCTTTCTCAGAGACCTCCCTGGATGTGCCATCTTGTCCAACCCTGCCAGCGGGGTTGAAGACAAGTGAAGAAACAGACCTAGCCAGTGGGTCAGGGGAGGGCCTGGACTGGCACTCACAACAGCCTAAGGTCCTGGTCACCGTTTTCGTCCTTGGCCCACTCAGCCCGTTTTTTCTGGGCCCCACAACCCTCCATGTAGGGTCAGCGTGGCTCCCTGTCCCTTTTTCCACCTGCGGCCCTGTGAGTGGTGGGCTTTTTCGTTGCTGCCCCCAGTCTCCCCTCCCAGCCAGTGCTCTCCCACTTGGCCTGAGTGTACAGGGCACACACATCACTGGCTCCAGTGGAGCCCCTCATGTTCACGATCAGGAGATCTCATTCCCGGTGGGCGGGGAGTCAGCAAGGAGGAACAGGTCTGAGGGGCAGAGTCCCGCAGACGGGCTGACCCGGCTGGCCTGGCCTGGGTGGGTGGGGGGCAGTGGGCACAGGGTCTGGGACAGAGACTGCTGGTTTAAATTCCAGTTCCTCCACTCACCGGCTGGGTGACCTTGGACAAATTACTTCACTTCTCTGACCCTCAGCTTCCTCATCTGTAAAATCAGGATCTCACAGGGCCGTGGTGAGGATTAAATGAGGTTCTATCATTGTGTCTGGAGTACAGTAAGCCCTCAAGAAGTGGGAGCTGTCAGGGAATGGGGAAATAGAAACCTGCTCCGTGCTCTTCTCTTCCTGCTCCCTCCGTGCGAGCCGGGCTGTGAGGTCCTCGACGTCTTTCTTCCCACCAGCAGCTGCTTTTCCTGGGGCAGGGCTGGGTGGCCGGGTCTGGAGGTGCCCCTGTACTCCGCTTCCGGGGGCAGGCCCATCACCAGGGACGACCCTCGTGCCGCCTCCCACCCCCACACGCTCACTCAATTCTTGAAATCCCCGTGGCCTTTATTTAGACGTTACAGGAAGGAAGTGGGTGAGGGGGTTATTTTTGACAATCTGGGTTTGAAATTAGCGCGACTCAGGGCACCAGCCTGACAGGCCCGGAGAAGGGGCGGGACTGAGGCCCATGTGGGGTTCTGAGGTTCCTGGGCTCTGTTTGCCCAAGGGCGGAGGCAGAGGGTGGGGAGAAGGGAGACAGACCTCCCGCTGCACTGCTCCTCTGTGTCTCCTGACCCATGTGTCCCCTGCACCCCGCTGTCTGAGGGCTGCCCTTTTCCTGCCATCAGGATCTAAAGAAAAAGGGAAATGAAGCCCTGAAGAAAGAAGCTCCAAATATGACTTAGGAAGGGAGAAGGGGAAGACCTCCCTCAGGCCAAGGGTTTCAGAGAAGGTTCCAGGGAGGGGGGTGGGCAGGATGGCAGTGGGACTGGGGGCCCTGGGTCTTCCTGGGTTGGCAGCAGCCACTGGCCAGACCTGAGGAGTCGAGGCAGGGAGTGGAGGAAGTGGAAAGAGAGTGATGGCCGGAGAGGATCTCTGGCCCCCTTCCTGGGGAGGTGTGGACCGGCCTCTGATGGCCCCCCTTCTCTCCCCAGCGCGGGCATCGGCCGCACGGGCACCATCATTGTCATCGACATGCTCATGGAGAGCATCTCCACCAAAGGTGAGGGCTGCCGGGGGTGCAGGTGGTAGGGTGGGTGAGGAGCTCCTCGTGTCCCCTCCACCTGGGCCTGAGGTCCAGCTGTCATCCCTGCTCAGGGCTGGACTGTGACATTGACATCCAGAAGACAATCCAGATGGTGAGGGCACAGCGCTCGGGCATGGTGCAGACGGAGGCACAGTACAAGTTCATCTACGTGGCCATTGCCCAGTTCATTGAAACTACCAAGAAGAAGCTGGAGGTCATGCAGGTGTGTGCCAAGCAGAGCCCGGGGGGTGGGGCTGGGGAGGGCAGCGGGCGTCACCTGGTTCTGTTTGAGACCACTACCCTCCCACCACGCTTCTGCCTACAGTCCCAGAAGGGCCAGGAGTCAGAGTACGGGAACATCTCCTACCCCCCCGCCATGAAGAACGCCCATGCCAAGGCCTTTCGCACCTCTTCCAAGTGAGTGACCCCTCTTTACCTGCCACCTTTCAGCATTCACCCCTTTTTCCTCCCCAGCTAGACCCTCTCTTTCCAGAGAGGACAAGTGCTGTTATTGGGACTGGGTTCAAGTTCAAGCTTGAACTTATGTTTAGTGTTTCCTGAGTGCCCTCCTTCTGCGTGGGGCCTGTGCTGGGTGCTGGTAATATATTAATGTGTGAGATGGAGCTGCTAGGCTAGTGTAAAGAGAGTGACCAGACCTCCTCAATTTCCTGGTCTCAGTTTTCTCACCTGTGAGGCAGAGTGGCCCAGAAGGGGCTGCTGGTGCTGGGTAACGCTGCACTGTCTCCTGACCTGGGCCCACCCTTGCCTACCCCACTACAGACACAAGGAGGATGTGTACGAGAACCTGCAGAGTAAGAACAAGAGGGAGGAGAAGGTAAAG